>CM040242.1:245130124-245183314 GCA_022545495.1 Chrysanthemum lavandulifolium
TTCCATACACGACAAACCACACACAAGTAAATAAAGTACCCCTTGTTTTCTTTATCTTTCCCACATGACAAATAGGTGTAAAAGCAGAGATATCTTCATCTCTTCCATCCATAAAACCTGCTTCTCCACCTTCACACGCCTCCTAGGCGAATCTTTCCCAAACCAAGTAAACCGACACCCCTCATCTTAATATTCCTCACCTTCCATACTATATTCATGAAAGAATCTCTTCCCCAACTCTATCTAGATGCGCCCCTACCTTCAAGGAGATCCATGGAGATCAAGATAAATCACAAACAAATCTTTACACCAACCCAAGAAATCTTTTGGTTTTGAAAGTAAACCATTTTCGGCTACAAACAAAGAGGCAAGATGTAAAGCTTGGTCAAAGTTTTCCTTTTTATTTTCTTTTTATGTAACTCGAGAGGCTAAAGGCTCACACAAAACAAATCTCAATCCACCACACAAGAAAAGTGCTCTTAAGGGTATTGTAAAACTTTTGGGTTTGTTGCTCGGATTCGGATTTGGAGGTTTGGTTTGTGTGGAGCTCTCGAGTTAGCCTTCGTTTTCGCCTCACTTTCATAAGGTTTGCCCTTTTAATTTTTTTTAGAAACTTGATGTACAATAAAAAGTGATAATAACATGTTAAATAAGGGTGTTTGATCTGCGCAAAACAGTCAAGTCTAAAAGACTTAAAACTGCTTAAACACAAATGCAATGAAGTCCTGGAGAATACAGGGGATTCCCGGGTCGTTAAGTCCCACGGAGACTCAATGGTGTGTTAAACACATGATCAGACGATAGAATGACCACTAATGATAGCGATCAGCAAGGAATAGAATTTGGATAATACACTACTGAAAAAGGAAATAAATAAAAGCGACTTAAATGCAAATTAAGAAAATTAAAAAGATAAAAGATATTAAATAAACGCTATCACTATTTTTAAAGTGATGAACGTTTAAAACCTAAAACTAAAAACTTACGTTTAAATTAAAATAACGTAAACGTACTAAATAAAAAATGAAACTTATACAATATAGATCCTAAAAATATGAAAAATACATTTTTACAAAACTAATGATATGAGAAAATTTATAGAAAAAGAAAATTATTTTTACAACTATTTATCTAATTATTATTAATTAAAAACTATTTATTAAGTATTTAAAATACACTAAAATAGAAGAAAATACAAAATTAACCTAGAAAAATGAAATTATAACTTAGAAAAATCTAAAATATGATAAAACTAATTTTAAAACAGAAAATATATTTTTAGACTTTTATATATTTATTATTAATTTAAAACTATTTAAAACTAATTTAAATTATTAAAATACCAAATAAAAGGAGAAAATATGGAAAAATACTTTTAGGCTATTTACATTTATCTAAACTAAATAAAATGAAAAATTATTTTTTGAGACTTTTCTTAATTTTTGTATTAAAAGCTAATTAAAATACTTAAAACTAGTTTAAATTAATAAAAATAGCAATTGAGCTTGGAAAAATATGAAAATTTCAGGAAAAGTCCTAAATAATATGAGGAAGCAAGGAAAATTAGAAAAACAAGGTGCTATGTGTGAGAAATAGGAACTGATGTGGAAGAGCTTATGGAAATAAGCACTAGATAAGCCAAAAGGACTTCAAAAGCTACCAACTGAATACAAAGGCTAAAATAAGCTAAGAGAACCAATATGCAACAGAAAACAACAAGCTATAACTACAGGATATCAAGCTAGTACAGATTTAAGTATGTGAGATTTGAGCTTAAAACAGTGACTGGGGCTAACTTTAAGCAAGAAAATAAGCAATCAAAATAAGTTACAACTGCAAACTAAAAATTGGAACTAGTAGTAGACCTGGCCAACAGTGTTTAAACCAAAATATAGACCTAGAGGAGCTCAAGTGAGCCCTGTGCACCTTGCACAAGATCTTAGCAAAACTCAGTGAATACTGAGTTTCAGTGAGCAGGGCACATGGGGGTGACTTTGAGCTTATGCAGCAGCTTATCAAAGAAGCTTTAGCCAAAAACAGATATTAGTCCTTATAGACCACCTAGCTGACTACACTTGTGCCAAGTTTGAAACCCTAACTCTTTGAATTGAACACAGTGCACTAGCTGCAAGGTCTGCACAATTCCACTTTTGAAACATTTTTGACTTTTTGATGAAACTGAAAGTTTGACTTTTGCCAATTTTGATCTGATTTTATAGATTGATTGTGTTAAAAGAAGCTATGATAAACTGATTTAAATCTTAAACACTAAGTTATACATCAATATGAAGAATTAAGACTTGTGAATCCTTGACGATTAAGCGTCAAGGAGTTGAACTTGGTATTTTGACTTTTAAGCTTAAAAGGCACAAGGTGTGACTCAAATGGGTTCTAAAATGATTAAACAAACATGAAACAACCAAAGATTCCCACCGATGAGGCCTCTAAGGCAGAGATATTGCAACCAAACCAAACACCCTAGAATCCTATCACAAGACTAAAAAATGAGCAACCGATGAACCAATATGTAACAAGGATCAAACTAGGTTCACTAATCCTAAATATAACTAAATAAACAAGATTGACCGGTTTATGATCACAGATACACAGATACCATGAATTGCAAAAACTGACTTGAAAAATGAAAACTGATAAATTAACTTACATGTATCCAAATGGTTTGCAGGCCAAATCCAAAACAAAACCTAAGCTAACCTAAGCTAGTTTAACCCATTATCAACCTCTGCATCACCATTTTTCATTACCAAACCCAATGAGACAGTTTGACTTTATTTGACCAAAAGCCAAAACTGCTTGAAAGATGTCCAACTGCTTTGAAGGCTAAACCAGAACAAAGACTAACCTAACCTAATCTATTCCACTCCAAATAAACCTCTGCAACACCCATTGTCGCCTTCAATCCAATCGAGCCCAAAGTTGACTTTGGTTGACCAATTTTCAAAAGTGATTAAAACTTAACTATAAGCTTATAAAAGCTATAAAAACTTATATAAGCTTATTGGCGATTAACAAGTTGTATGAATCTTGTTTGTATGAAATGGAAACTTGAAAATTTAACAGTAAGCAAATAAAGATGAAATAACATGAAACTTGGAATTAATGCTTGAAACTTGATCAAACTGTCAAAATAACTTGAGTTTAGTAATTAAAAACAAAAGATTACAGCTTTTGAAGAAAACTAAGACATTATTATTAAAAACGACATAAAAGCTAAACTACACTACACTACTTGCCTCCTCCTCTCTTCTCTTTCTTTCTTTTATACCCAAATGTGCTTCCCCTTGACTTTCTGAGCAAATCCCACTAGGAATTGAGACCATTGGATGAGTAGATGCAATTTTAGCCATTTGATCATTTTGGCGCCAAAGTCTTCTTTTTAACTGTTGGGGTTGAGTGAGTTGGGGAGAGGATCATTTAATGTTTCTTGGATTTGTGATGAGGTGGGGGGACATGGAGGGTGATGTGGAGAGGAGGGGGGTTGAGGTGGAGGTGTATGCAGAGAGCAGTTGGGATGGTGGAGAAAATGGCGGGCAAGTGGTGTCTGTTTGACCATTTGACCAAGCAGTTGACTGGTGTTATTAATAGAAGGGGGTCCAAAATGCTTTGTGACAGGGGGTCACAAATAAGCAAGGGTCCAAAATGGTTTGAAAGGGTTTATAACTTCCAAGGACTAAAGTGTAATTTCTGAAAACTCAAGGACCATTCCTGCCAATTCTGTAAAGTTGCTCAAAGGACTAAAAATGACAAAGTTTAATAATGCAAGGACCAAAGTTGCCATTTTCGATTTTCAGGGGCCATTTCGCCAATATTGAAACTTGAATGACTAAACTTGTAATTTTCTAAAACTTTTAACATTTTTCACCAAAGGACTAAATTTGACAACTTATGATTTTAAAAGGACATTTGGTGACTTTTCTTTGAAATTTTGTGCTCAGGACCTGCTTTTGACAACTTTTGAAACTTGGGGACTAAACCGCAATTTTGCAAATTTGATACGTTTTCATCCGATTTTGATATTTTGCATTTAAAACACATAAAACACCGATTTGTGATATTTTGATCATTTTGATGTGTTTCGGCGTTTCGAGATGATTTTGCGGTTTAAATGGTACAAAATGATGAGTATTTAGAGACTCATCAATCCCCACATCGAGATATTGCTAGTCCCTAGCAATGATTTGAGAAAACATAATGGATTTTAAACTCTTTACCAAAAGCCATCACTTACGGAGTAGCCAAATGTTTCAGTTCAAGTAAGAACCATGGTACATCGATAACCATGTGATTTTGAGCAAACCACAAGCTTTCAACGGATTTGATTTTGTCTTTACCGAAGCCGCACTTTCCGGACTAGCCAACTCTTAGATAAATTATCAATATTATCTTTGGTGAGTGATTACCAATTATGGTTTTTCCATCGCCTTTACCACAAGCCATAACCTTGCGGGCTAGCCAACTCATTATCTTTTGAGGATGATGGGGAGTCGAGAAACCATACAATTTTGGGCAAATTGCAAGCCATATAAACGGATTTGATATATCTTTACCAAGAGCCGTTTGCTCTGGATTAGCTAATCCTTTTGTCTTACGTATATGGCGGATCGATAACCAAATGAGAAAGTGTAAAACACTTACTCCAAAAAAATTTTGGCCAAAACGGGGAATTGGGCGGATAATACATATGAAATTCGCGAGAATTCCAAATCCCCCACATCGAGATATTGCTAGTCCCTAGCAATGATTTGAGAAAACATAATGGATTTTAAACTCTTTACCAAAAGCCATCACTCGGAGTAGCCAAATGTTTCAGTTCAAGTAAGAACCATGGTACATCGATAACCATGTGATTTTGAGCAAACCACAAGCTTTCAACGGATTTGATTTTGTCTTTACCGAAGCCGTACCTTACGGACTAGCCAACTCTTAGATAAATTATCAATATTATCTTTGGTGAGTGATTACCAATTATGGTTTTTCCATCGCCTTTACCACAAGCCATAACCTTGCGGGCTAGCCAACTCATTATCTTTTGAGGATGATGGGGAGTCGAGAAACCATACAATTTTGGGCAAATTGCAAGCCATATAAACGGATTTGATATATCTTTACCAAGAGCCGTTTGCTCTGGATTAGCTAATCCTTTTGTCTTCTGACATGGCGGATCGATAACCAAATGAGAAAGTGTAAAACACTTACTCCAAAAAAATTTTGGCCAAAAGCGGGAATGGGCGGATAATACATATGAAATTCGCGAGAATTCCCCACACTTAGAAATGAATATTGCCCTCAATATTCAAAGTACGGCATGGTTATGCCGAAACAAAGAACGAAAAGGGAAATACTACGGCCATTATTTAGAAAGGGTTTTTTTTTTTTTTTTTTTTTTTTTAGAAACTTATATATATAGCATGTGGGCACTCCCCACACTTAGGTGGTAGAAAGGGGTGAGAAGATGTAAATATGGGTGAAAACCCATATGGTGCATCTCTTTTTTGATTTCCAGTCGCTAGCTTGACTCGACCCGAATTCATTGGTTCATGGGAAGCAAAGTGGAAGAAACAATCTCCATCGGACTTCCATTCAAGATGTTTGGATAAACATTGAAGCACGAGAAAGTTCCACACCGATGAGATATAGAAAGATGCACCCTACCACAAATGATAAATTAAAATGCCGGGTCAAGATAGTGTCCTCACTCCAGAAGGAGTGAAGAAGAGAGGAAGACACATCATAAGTGAGGAATGGAAGGAAGATGTTTATAACAATTAGGATCCATTCTTCATCCTCAAATGTAGACATGTCGGGAGGAAGGGTGAAGGTAGTATCATCAATAAGCAAACTCTTATGATAGAGTATACCTTCCTCCGAGCCAATATCATCCTCAAGATCAAAATGGAAATGATCATATTCCGGAGGAGATATGTCATGAGAGAGTTCACCGGAGAACTCTTCATGAAGAGAATCATTGGAAAAAGCCTCAAGCTCGGGCTTGTCCAATGTAGAGTCACTATCCACAACGGGATAGGAGATGAAGTCGACTTAGCACGTAATGATTCGATCTTAGAAACGAGGAGATTTATATTGAACAATTGTTCACGAAGTATCTCGTCCTCAATTTCCGGATCATCGAATTTCTCACTTCTTCTAAGCTAACTAGCTCGGAAGGTAGCTCCTCGACATAATCGATGTCTCCATAGGATAAAGAATCGTCAAACGAAGTACAATCGTTATCGAATCGGAGAACATCTCGACATGATCATATGGAATGTCAAGAGGAGGAGAAGAATCATCATTAAGAGGCTCATCACACACATTACGGAGATACCCCGGACTCACTGGGGTTGGAACAAGGCTCTCAACACCGCACGATTCCATTTCGGAATAGTGCTAGAAGGCTCGTCCCCATTATGAGAGAGTCTTTGGAAGTAATAAAAGGTAAGATAGGTGTGATAGCAATAGACCGGGGAGTTGAGAAATTATATCTTTCCAAGGAATAACACTCTCCTCGTCACAATCATAGTATTCCCTCATTTGAATACTATCCTCATCATCATCGTCATCATATCGATTCGATATTCATCTCAAGCTTACACACCATTCTTTTCATTTGTAGTTTCTTTAGAATGCGTATTTCTTGAACTTTGAGGAAGATTACACCTCGTAATCATTGAGATCTTGTGAAGGCTCGAAGTCGATGACCGATGGAATATTGTGGGGTTGAAAATTGTCAAACCGAGAGAATTGGAATTTTGAAAATTTTGATTCATCGGCCGACATTCAAAAGTCGCATGAGGACCCCGCAATTCTCACAAGTAGATAATTGGGAGAATAACTTTCACCAAAGTTCTGATTGTAACATGGTTCCGGCTCATAGACAAGAGGAACTGTTGTGGACAATCAAAACCGTAATGAGAATCATTCCCACAATACTCGCATGAGTAAGATTCAGACAATGTGGAGGTAGGTAGGAAATATCGGTGTTTCATTTGAAATGGGATCGATTATCGACAAACTTGTCTCCGAAACCCACATTGGTACATCGCCGACAATTTCCACCATTAAATGGACCTCCACACTGTGAACATGTCAAATACCATGACATAGAGAATTAAACAGTTAGAGGGTGAGAGAATGGAGAATTAAACAGTTTGAGGATAAAGAAATGTAGAATTAAACAGATTGGAGGATAAAGGATGGATATTTTTGGATTTTTGAAAAACATTTGCAAAAACAAAGAATGAAAATATTTTTGGCGTTTTTAACACTTTAGGAAAAGTGTTAATGAACTTTTTGAGATTTTTGAAAATTTTACAAAAAAAAATTTTACAAAAGATGGGATATGTGCAAGAATGAGTCTGAAAATGGCTAAACACACGCTAAAGCCTCCCGCAATGGCGCCTAAAATTTTGATCTCACAAGAAGCAGTCAAGTCTAAAAGACTTAAACCGCTTAAACACAAATGCAATGAAGTCTGGAGAATACAGGGATTCCCGGTCGTTAAGTCCCACGGAGACTCAATGGTGTGTTAAACACATGATCGACGATAGAATGACCACTAATGATAGCGATCGCAAGGAATAGAATTTGGATAATACACTACCGAAAAGGAAATAAATAAAAGCGACTTAAATGCAAATTAAGAAAATTAAAAAGATAAAGATATTAAATAAACGCTATCACTATTTTTAAAGTGATGAACGCTTAAAACCTAAAACTAAAACTTACGCTTAAATTAAAATAACGTAAACGCACTAAATAAAAATGAAACTTATACAATATAGATCCTAAAATATGAAAATACATTTTACAAAACTAATGATATGAGAAAATTTATAGAAAAGAAAATTATTTTTACAACTATTTATCTAATTATTATTAATTAAAAACTATTTATTAAGTATTTAAAATACACTAAAATAGAAGAAAATACAAAATTAACCTAGAAAAATGAAATTATAACTTAGAAAAATCTAAAATATGATAAAACTAATTTTAAAACAGAAAATATATTTTTTAGACTTTTTATATATTTATTATTAATTTAAAACTATTTAAAACTAATTTAAATTATTAAAAATACCAAATAAAAGGAGAAAAATATGGAAAAATACTTTTTAGGCTATTTACATTTATCTAAACTAAATAAAAATGAAAAATTATTTTTTTGAGACTTTTCTTAATTTTTTGTATTAAAAGCTAATTAAAAATACTTAAAAACTAGTTTAAATTAATAAAAATAGCAATTGAGCTTGGAAAAATATGAAAATTTCAGGAAAAGTCCTAAATAATATGAGGAAGCAAGGAAAATTAGAAAAACAAGGTGCTATGTGTGAGAAATAGGAACTGATGTGGAAGAGCTTATGGAAATAAGCACTAGATAAGCCAAAAGGACTTCAAAAGCTACCAACTGAATACAAAGGCTAAAATAAGCTAAGAGAACCAATATGCAACAGAAAACAACAAGCTATAACTACAGGATATCAAGCTAGTACAGATTTAAGTATGTGAGATTTGAGCTAAAATGTTGACTGGGGCTAACTTTAAGCAAGAAAATAAGCAATCAAAATAAGTTACAACGCAAACTAAAAATTGGAACTAGTAGTAGACCCGCCAACAGTGTTTAAACCAAAATATAGACCTAGAGGAGCTCAGTGAGCCCCTGTGCACCTTGCACAAGATCTTAGCAAAACTCGGTGAATCACGAGTTTCGATGGCAGAGGCACGTGGGGTGACTTTGAGCTTATGCAGCAGACTTATCAAAGAAGCTTTAGCCAAAAATGATATTAGTCCTTATAGACCACCTAGTCGACTACACTTGTGCCAAGTTTGAAACCCTAACTCTTTGAATTGAACACGATTGCACTAGCCGCAAGGTCTGCACAATTCCACTTTTGAAACATTTTGACTTTTGATGAAACCGAAAGTTTGACTTTTGCCAATTTTGATCTGATTTTATAGATTGATTGTGTTAAAAGAAGCTATGATAAACTGATTTAAATCTTAAACACTAAGTTATACATCAATATGAAGAATTAAGACTTGTGAATCCTTGACAGTTAACTGTCAAGGAGTTGAACTTGGTATTTTGACTTTTAAGCTTAAAAGGCACAAGGTGTGACTCAAATGGGTTCTAAAATGATTAAACAAACATGAAACAACCAAAGATTCCCACTGATGAGGCCTCTAAGACAGATATTGCAGCCAAACCAAACACCCTAGAATCCTACTGTCAAGACTAAAAAAATGAGCAAACTGATGAACCAATATGTAACAAGGATCAAACTAGGTTCACTAATCCTAAATATAACTAAATAAACAAGATTGACCAGTTTATGATCACAGATACACAGATACCATGAATTGCAAAAACTGACTTGAAAAATGAAAACTGATAAATTAACTTACATGTATCCAAATGGTTTGCAGGCCAAATCCAAAACAAAACCTAAGCTAACCTAAGCTAGTTTAACCCATTATCAACCTCTGCATCACCATTTTTCATTACCAAACCCAATGAGACAGTTTAACTTTATTTGACCAAAAGCCAAAACTGCTTGAAAGATGTCCAACTGCTTTGAAGGCTAAACCAGAACAAAGACTAACCTAACCTAATCTATTCCACTCCAAATAAACCTCTGCAACACCCATTGTCGACTTCAATCCAATCGAGCCCAAAGTTGACTTTGGTTGACCAATTTTCAAAAGTGATTAAAACTTAACTATAAGCTTATAAAAGCTATAAAAACTTATATAAGCTTATTGTGGCGATTAACAAGTTGTATGAATCTTGTTTGTATGAAATGGAAACTTGAAAATTTAACAAGAAGCAAATAAAGATGAAATAACATGAAACTTGGAATTAATGCTTGAAACTTGATCAAACTGTCAAAATAACTTGAGTTTAGTAATTAAAACAAAAGATTACGACTTTTGAAGAAAACTAAGACATTATTATTAAAAACGACATAAAAGCTAAACTACACTACACTACTTGCCTCCTCCTCTCTCTCTTTCTTTCTTTTATACCCAAATGTGCTTCCCTCGACTTTCTCGAGCAAATCCCACTAGGAATTGAGACCATTGGATGAGTAGATGCAATTTTAGCCATTTGATCATTTTGGCGCCAAAGTCTTCTTTTAAGCTGTTGGGGTTGAGTGAGTTGGGAGAGGATCATTTAATGTTTCTTGGATTTGTGATGAGCGGGGGACATGGAGGGTGATGTGGAGAGGAGGGGTTGAGGTGGAGGTGTATGCAGAGAGCGATTGGGATGGTGGAGAAAATGGCGGGCAAGTGGTGTCTGTTTGACCATTTGACCAAGCAGTTGATGGTGTTATTAATAGAAGGGGTCCAAAATGCTTTGTGATGTGGGGTCACAAATAAGCGCGGTCCAAAATGGTTTGAAAGGGTTTATAACTTCCAAGGACTAAAGTGTAATTTCTGAAAACTCAAGGACCATTCCTGCCAATTCTGTAAAGTTGCTCAAAGGACTAAAAATGACAAAGTTTAATAATGCAAGGACCAAAGTTGCCATTTTCAGATTTTCCGGGGGCCATTTCTGCCAATATTGAAACTTGAATGACTAAACTTGTAATTTTCTCAAACTTTTAACATTTTTCACCAAAGGACTAAATTTGACAACTTATGATTTTAAAAGGACCTTTGGTGACTTTTCTTTGAAATTTTGTGCTCGTGGACCTGCTTTTGACAACTTTTGAAACTTGGGGACTAAAAGCGCAATTTTGCAAATTTGATACGTTTTCATCCGATTTTGATATTTTGCATTTAAAACACATAAAACACCGATTTGTGATATTTTGATCATTTTGATGTGTTTCGAGCGTTTCGAGATGATTTTGCGGTTTAAATGGTACAAAATGATGAGTATTTAGAGACTCATCGGTGTTTGTTTGTGATCCGAGTATTCGGTTAAGAGTTTTGTTGTGGATAAATTTTGTGATTTTGATAAATGATAAATTCTCATGTAAAAATTGATTTGTTGTTGGGTTCTTTATGTTACTCTGTCGAGTGAACGAAACAAAGGAAACGGAGGTTAAGTTTTAAAAGTTAGACTAAGAACTAGTGGTATTCGATATTAAAACCCTTGTGATTGATAAACAACCTTTGTTGCCTTAGACGTAAGTTGTCACTTACAAAATGGGTCGGTTGGGTCTCCCTGCTTAGAATAGGAACTTAGAAAAGATGAGTCTTGTGAAGCCTACCAAGGTCTAATGAGTCTCAAACTAAGTTGAGTTGGTCTTTAACCTTGTTAAAATGTTTTTCGTCGAGTAGCATGGATCACGAGAACAAGAAGGGTTATGTGTATTGATAATCCTTGTGCTTTAATAGAGGATCTTGGTCTCGTTGAAACTTAAGTTGGCAATAAAACCTTGTTAGTTTGTTTCCTTTCCTTTCGAAAAGTAAAGAATGTGAGCCGTGACACCTTCGGATAGTACTAAAGATGTAGTGTAAAAATTGGCATCTAAAAGAAAAAAAAAATGAGTTAACCATGGTTATCACAAGATCAAGTCATGACTCGTTAGTATTCATATTAAGTCGGGTGTGTCTCGAGTCTAAACAGTTCATGTTGAACCTTGCGTCAAAGAAGCATACTTTGGTACTAAAACATGGGAATGAAATGTGTATCTAAAAACCTTTATCACTCTGGTTGTAAAAACTATGTTGGGCCACAGTCCAAAATTTTTTAAAAATCATCAATGGGCCGAAGCCCTTTTTTTTCTCATACATACACCATTTTGGGCTACAGCCCACTTGAGCAACGAGAGTATTTGTTTGAGCATTTTGACGGGTCAGCAAAATAGAACTCGAAGCATAAAACGGATATCGATAATAAAACTAAGCTCATTATCGTGTGTCTCAAAATCTTATAACTTAGGTGTAAACCTATGCGTATCGACAAGAGATCAAATGTACGAGTCGTAATACAAGAAATAAGAGATAATGTGCTTAGTAAGATTACATCAAGATTTTAACATTAATATGTTCGGCTAGTCATGTATATGCCAAACGCATAACTTGTCAGAGGTTGCAAATATTAAGAGCAAAGTTTGATAAACCAAAAGTGACTACTATCTCATTTTATCGCAAAAATCAAATTGAACGTCTTCAAACTTAACTCAAATATTTTCTAAATACAATTAGAAAATAAATAAACCAACATAAATTTTGACGCTACTATCATGTGTCAACTTAAATAAGTATATACACATTATATACTTACTAAAAGAATGACGTAAATGTTTTCAAACCAAACTTTGAATTTTAATATTGTTATAGTATCAACATGAAAAATATATATACTTTTGTATACTTACTAGAAAACCATTTTAATCACTTTTACAAACCAAAGTTTCGTTTTAATACAATTATAAAAACAATTGAACTATTTTAAGTAAGACTTAAAAACAATGAACTAAACATTGCCCTCCTTATCTAGGTCGCGTGTCGGTACCGCTCCACAACCATCACTAATCCCACATTTGGATTTCACATTTGCTAAGGTGAGTTTCATAGCCCCACTTTTACTTGATAAATTGTTTTATACTTTTGGGGTGAGAAATATGCAAAACATTTTATGGACCAAAACTATTACATGATTACTATTACGTGGTTTAGCCTAAGCCCTTATGTCCCTAGAGAATGCCCTTTTCATGAACCGTCAATTCCCCATTGGGAAACGCGAATGTTATAAATAGATCTATTGAGGGTGACTCCTCCGTTCGGTTGGTCATGCTTAGGCCAAAGCGAAACGTATACCATGTCGGAACCAAGTGTTGAGGGACAAAACACTTGCTATGGGCCCCTATATTGTATGACATCTTTTAGCATACTGAACCGTCGTAGTATCGGTTGCATGAACTTAGAGCTAACGTAATAGACATTCATACATATATCATTATATTCGTTGTAATGATTATATGCCTTTGCTTATGGTCCAAGCTTACTATTTTAAATTTAAACCTATGAACTCACCGACTTTTAGTGACCTTTTAGCATATTTTCTCGTGTGTTTAAGATTTGTTCATGAAGGCAAGGCAAGAAGCGGAAGTATGGTCGTAGTAGTATTAAAGAAGTGTTTTTACACAAAAATGATGTTTTCTACTTTGGGACCACTATAACTAATGGGTTGTGCCCATTTATTTAAACTATGCTGTAAGATAATATTTTAAAACTATTTTATGAAATCAAACGGAGTATGTATTCCGTTCTTTATTACTTGTGTTATGATTTACCAACTCCGTAACGCTCCCGAATAACACGTATGCTTCCGCTAAACAAATTTGGGGGTGTTACAGATTGGTATAAGAGCCTAAGTTATAGAGAACTAGGTACATATAAACCCTAAACTATAACTACTTTTTACAAAAACATCATACTACGACCGCCGATTGCCGCTTGCCTTACTTACCATTTTACTTAAAGTTCATTTAATAAGATTACATGTTTTATTTCCTATTTACTTATACACTATTTCATATCCATCATGAGCATATTTTCTCCACATACTTACACATATGCACCGCCTTGTCACAGACTATGCCTTCCCCACCTTTCCTCACGATGTTCGGGAGGACATCCTATTAGCTCACTCACCGACCATCCGCCACTTGCACACTCACCACCGATCCATATGTACAGCCACACTAGCAATCCAACCACTATTGCACCTACTCCACTTATACCTACCCTCACCACCACTCCATCACCTGCTGACGCTGCAGCAAAAGCCCGTATGATTGTGAGAGTACCGGATATCGAGAGCGATATTCTTATGTACCGCACTAGCTTCTCGGATGACTCGCGCCGCTACATGGGTCCTTCTACTACTCGAGTCACCGACACCATCACCCACCGAGTCACCACCTCATCGAGACTTAGGAGATCTACCGATTCTTACTCGAGGAAGATCCGGAAGAAGATCGGAAGAGGATCCCGAGGAGGAATTACCGAGCCCATACCGAATGAGAGTGTCCCCGCTATGTTAGCATAGCGCAGATGTGAGTACACGGGGTTTGAGATTGTTCGAGCATACAGAGCTAGGACGAGCTCCGTGATGGCTCGTAGATTGGACGATGACATGGATATTGATGCACCATTTGGATTAGGGTAGAGCCGCTTTTCTCCACATCGTGAGGAGAGTAGTGAGATTGATTGGAGGGATATTGATTGCTTGATCAGTTCAGTACCACTTGTCACTAGCCCGAGCTATAGCCCGTCATCGCCTTCATTTGTACCATCTGCAGCAGACATGGAGCGCCTTGAGCGCACCACTAGACAGCTTGAGACCATTGAGGAAGCCGCACGGTTGAGGCACGCATCGAGCCGACTTGTCGATCTCGAAGATGATCGACCTCAATGAGAGGATACTCATTCGTTGGACTCTCATGAGACATTGCTAGGAGTCCATTCGATCGCTAGAGGATCGATCCAACACGCTTGCAAGCTTGCGAGCGGCGTGTTGAGGGTTTAGACCGAGTTACCGATGTGTTGTTTGAGAGCATGGGACTCGAGAGACACGAGAGGATACGACTAGATTTTAGGGTTGAGACTCGTGTTGAGGACGTCGAGAGTTGGACACAGAGTACGAGCTTTGGGTAGAGGTCGACTCGGATACACGGACGACTGAGGAGCTAGAGAGCGTCTAGTGGATTGCGAGAGATACCGCGAGAGGGATGGCAGAGGACCACCGGTTTAGAGTCTATGTTGGCATCACGATGAGGCGACGAGAGATTGGAGGATACAGCGAGAGCCGATTGCTACCATAGAGCGATTACGTACCGATCATCCTTAGATTCCATTGCATGATTGTAGTACACTAAACTGAGCTATAACAGTTAGTGTTAGTCATTTTCATCGTACTTCAGTTGTATTTTCCATTGTACTTCCTTTGTATTCCGTTGTATTTCGGTTGTACTCCAACTAGTATCTCATCATGTATCGTAGGAACCTTGTAACCGAAATTCTATCTATGACAAACTTATTTTCCTAGCCAATTGTCTTTACGTTTATAGATTGCACATATGATCTAACTACAATAACCACACTATTAAGTGACACTTACCTTGTTTCAAAGGTTCTATATCTCATCACCTTTCTTACTGCAGAAATGCCGCCAAAACGAAGATCAAAACGCATCAACCCCGGTGGAGCCTCCAATGCTCCCATCACAATGAGAGTCACTCGCAACCAAGCCGCAAATGTCGCTATTCCAAAGCAGTCACACCCGATCGATGCCAAGCCACTACTCCCGCTAGGGTTACTCCAATCCAACCCATCATGAATCAAGCCATGATCGACCAACTAGTCAATGAGCGGGTGAACGCCGCTTAGCCGCAACAAATCACTCGCCTACTAATGCCGGAACTTCAAGACCACCCACTCACAACCGCACTTGTACTTATCAAGACTTTCGTAAAACCATGACGGAAGCTTTAGTAGAACGGAAGGAGTGTCGGTCTAACTAGGTGGATCGAAAAGCTCGAGACCGTGTTCAATCGCAAGCGTGAAGAAGATTCTAAGGTTAAGTATGCATCATTCACTTTCACGGATGTCGCTTTGACTGGTGGAACAATTTTTTCAAACCGCTAGTATCGATGTTGCCTATGCCATGCCATGGGAGAACTTCAAGGAAATGGTACTCAGCATCGTCCTCGTAATGAGATCAAGAAACTCGAGCATGAGTTTTGGAACCTAAAGGTTCAAGGTACCAATATGGCTGCTTATAATCAGCGATTTCAAGAGCTAGCTTTGTTGTGTCCTGAAATGGTTCCCACTGAGACCCGATTATTGGAGAGATACATCGGAGGATTGCCTCAACCTATCAAGGGCAATGTAACCACCTCTAAGGCTATTGATCTCCATGAAACCATCGAGGTAGCCAACAAACTCATGGACCAAGTGATTGAGGATTCCATGGAAAAAGTGGTTGACAGTAAGAGGAAATAGGATGACCATTCTCAAGGTTACACCAACTATGAATACCGTGGTAACAACAATAGGAACAACCACAACAACCACAACAAAAGGCAAAATGTTGCTAGAGCTTATGCAGTAAATGTCGGAGAAAGAAAACCGTACTCGTGGACCGCACCATTGTGTAATCGATGCACACCGCATCACAGGCGATGTACCGTTAAGCGCCGTAGTTGTCGAAGATCGGACACTTAACCAGAACCGCAGTCCAAATCATTGGCGACAGCTCAAACAGCTCCATCAGACCCAAAAGCTAATATAACTTGCTTTGGTTGTGGTGAAAAGGGCATTATAAGAATGAATGCCGAAAGACCAGAAACCAAGGTCGTGAAGGAAATCCAGGAAACCGAGGGAATCCAGGAAGCCATGGGAATGGCAGGATTCAGGGAAATGTTGGACAAACGAGTAATCAGGGAAATGGAGAAGGAGCTCGTGGGAGAGTCTATGCTGTAACCAAAGTGGAAGCTCAGGAAGACCCGAATGTTGTGACGGGTACGTTCCTTATAAATAACCGTTATGCATCCATATTGTTTGATACGGGGGCCGATAGGAGTTTTGTTTCCAATACATTTAGTCCATTGCTCGATATTACCCCAACCGCATTAGGAAATGCATACAACGTGGAACTAGCTAACGGTAACATAGAAAGGGTAGATACCATCATAAGAGGTTGCACCCTTAACCTGTTAAATCACCTATTCAATATCGATTTGATACCAGTAGCATTGGGTAGTTTCGATGTCATTGTCGGAATGGATTGGCTAGCAAAATATCATGCTGCCATCATTTGCGACGAGAAACTCGTTCGGATACCCTACGGAGATGAAGTGCTAACAATAGAAGGAGACAGAAGTGACAGAAGAAACGCTTCAAGATTGCATGTCATTTCCTGTACCAAGGTGTTAAGGTGTATCGAGGAAGGATGTCATATCTTCCTAGCACAAGTCACCGGAAAGGACGAAGACGAAGGAGAAGAAAAACGTCTGGAGGACGTGCCAATAGTAAGAGAATTCCCTGAAGTCTTTCCCGAAGACTTGCCGGGACTTCCGCCGACCCGACAAAGTTGAATTTCGGATCGATTTAGTGCCGGTGCCGCACACTGGCAAGAGCACCTTATCGATTAGCTCCAACGGAACTTCAAGAGTTATCAAACCGGTTGTCGGAACTCATGGAAAAAGGATTCATCGCACCAAGCTCATCGCCATGGGGAGCACCATCCTGCTCATCAAGAAGAAAGACGGAACCTTCGTGATGTGCATTGACTATCGTGAGTTGAATAAACTAACCATTAAGAACCGCTACCCACTCCCGAGAATCGATGACCTATTCGATCGACTTCAAGGTTCGAGTGTTTATTCAAAATCGACTTAAGGTCCGGATACCATCAACTAAGAGTTCGAGAAGAAGATATTCCCAAAACCGCCTTGTAACTCGTTATGGACATTACGAGTTCCAAGTCATGCCTTTTGGGTTAACCAACGCACCACCGTGTTCATGGATCTCATGAACCGAGTGTGTAAACCCTACTTGGATAAATTTGTGATCGTATTCATAGACGACATCCTAATTTATTCCAAGAGTGCGAAGAACACGAAGAGCACCTTAGGTTAATCTTAGAATTGTTGAAGAAGGAAGAAGCAGTATGCGAAATTCTCAAAGTGTGAATTTTGGATACCTACCTGCAATTCTTAGGTCATGTAATCGACGGTCAAGGCATACATGTAGACCCCGCTAAGATCGAGTCAATAAAGGATTGGGCGACACCCACAACTCCTACTGAAATACGCCAATTCTTAGGACTTCTTTGGGTACTACAGGAGATTTATTGACGGTTTCTCAAAGATTTCCAAATCTTTAACCAAGCTAACCCGAAAAATGCTAAGTTTGACTGGGAGAGAAAGAAGAAGAAGCTTTTCAACTCCTTAAGGAAAAGTTGTGTAGTGCACTGCTCGCCTTACTGTAAGGTAGTGAAGACTTTGTCGATATTGCGACGCTCACATAAGGGGCTCGGAGCAGTATTAATGCAAAGGGAGAAGGTGATAGCATATGCATCTCGCCAATTGAAGACACATGAGAAGAACTACACGACACACGATTTGGAGTTAGGAGCAGTTGTGTTCGCACTCAGAATTTGGAGACACTACTTGTATGGCACGAAGTGTGTCGTATACACTGATCACAAAAGTCTACAACACATCTTGGATCAGAAAGAGCTGAACATGAGACAACGCCGATGGTTAGAATTACTCAATGATTACGACTGCGAAATTGCTACCATCCGGTAAAGCGAATGTAGTTGCCGATGCTCTCGAGAAAAGAGCGACCAAAACCTCTTAGAGTCGATCCTTGGGTATGACAATTAGTTCACCCTTCCAACCAAAATCCTCGAGGCTCAATTTGAAGCACTCAAGGAAGAAAATCGTCCAAGGAGAGCCTTTACGGATGCCGAAAGTGAAAACGGATTCGTAAAAGGTCGGACGGAACCTTGTGTTTCAAAGAGCGAAGTTGGATACCACTCTATGGAGGAATTCGCGACATCATTATGCATGAATCCCACAAGTCTAAATACTCCATCCACCCAGGATCTGACAAAATGTATCTTGATTTGAAGAAATTGTACTGGTGGCCCAACATGAAAGCCAACATTGCAACATATGTCAGCCGATGTTTAACTTGCTCAAAAGTTAAAGCTGAACATCAGAGACCCTCAGGTCTACTAGTACAACCCGAAATCCCCGAGTGGAAATGGGAACGCATAACTATGGACTTTATCACTAAGTTACCTAAAACCTCTAAAGGCTACGACACTATTTGGGTAATAGTTGACCGTCTCACCAAATCAGCACATTTCCTACCGATGAAGGAAAGTGATGGAATGGAAAAACTAGCTCAACTATACCTGAAGGAAATCATCGCACGCCATGGTGTACCAATTTCCATCATTTCGGACAGAGATAGCCGTTTCACCTCAAACTTCTGGAAATCACTTCAAGATGCTTTAGGATCTAACCTCGACATGAGCACCGCTTACCATCCTCAGACTGATGGACAAAGCGAGAGAACAATCCAAACACTAGAGGATATGCTAAGAGCATGTGATAGACTTTGAAATGGTCGATAAACACTTGCCATTAGCCGAATTTTCTTACAACAACGACTATCACACAAGTATCAAAGCCGCACCATATGAAGCACTCTATGGTCGGAAGTGTAGATCACCCGTGTCTTTGGGTCAAGTTGGAGAAAGTCACCATCGGTCCGGAGTTAATCCAAGAAACTACCGAGAAGATTGTACAAATCAAAAGCCGACTACAAGCAGCTCGTGACCGCCAAAAGAGCTACGCGGATAAAAGGAGGAAGTCACTTGAGTTTCAAGTGGGAGATAAAGTTATGCTCAAAGTTGCGCCATGGAAGGGCGTAATCCGTTTCGGTAAACGTGGAAAGCTAAATCCTCGTTATATTGGACCCTTCAAAATTCTTGCTAGGATCGGACCGGTAGCATACCGCCTTGAATTACCACAAGAACTCAGCTCTGTGCACAACGTATTTCACGTGTGCAACTTAAAGAAATGTCTTTCCGACGAAACTCTTGCTATTCCTTTGGAAGAAATCCAAGTCGATTTAAAGATTGAATTTTGTCGAGGAACCCATTGAGATCATGGATAGAAATCAAACGGCTTAAGCAAAGCCGCATCCCGATCGTCAAAGTCCGTTGGAACTCTCAAAGAGGTCCGAATACACGTGGAACGCCAAGACCAATTCAAACGCAAGTACCCACACCTTTCTCTACTTCACAAAGCAATCCTAAGCGAAAACCGAGGACGGTTTTCTTCCAAGACGGGAGGATGTGACACACGGTAAATTTTCACCAAAATTTAACTGATAATTAGTAATTCATTTTACTAAGCCAAATTTATTAAGCATGCATAAGCTTTGCCTGATCATTTGAGTAGCTAACTCGCATACAGTAGGTAACTGCACCACTTTTGCATTCATATCATTTTATGAATAATTTATTTTGTCTTATGATTTAAATTATAAGACGAGAGGTTATCTCGTTCTTCCCAGTGACCGACACTACACGCGTACCGACACTATGATAAGGACTCGCTAAAACAATTAACAAATGTCAACAACTTGGAATATTACAAAGATAAAATATTTCAGGCTCGTAACAATAAGACACTACGTTATAAAAGTTGTCAAACGATGATACCTTGGTCACAATATGACTTCGCGGGACACAAAATACTTAAACACATTATCACTTGAGCAATGACTTTATAAGACTCAAGTAAAAACATACATAACTATAATGTAAATGCATACATTTTAAACACTAATATTCCCACATACAAATACCTACACAAAATAAATCATAAGTGCACATTATACATATCTTACTTACATTTGCTTACACTACCTTATATTAACTCATTTTTGTATAAAAGAAAATACACTTAAAAGGGACTTGGAAAAAAATGAAATATAAAATGGGTGCACATGCCCTCCCTTCCATACACGACAAACCACACACAAGTAAATAAAGTACCCTTGTTTTCTTTATCTTCCCACATGACAAATAGGTGTAAAAGCGAGAGATATCTTCATCTCTTCCATCCATAAAACACGCTTCTCCACCTTCACACGCCTCCTAGGCGAATCTTTCCCAAACCAAGTAAACCGACACCCTCATCTTAATATTCCTCATCTTCCATACTATATTCATGAAAGAATCTCTTCCCAACTCTATCTAGATGCGCCCTACCTTCAAGGAGATCCATGGAGATCAAGATAAATCACAAACAAATCTTTACACCAACCCAAGAAATCTTTTGGTTTTGAAAGTAAACCATTTTCGCTACAAACAAAGAGGCAAGATGTAAAGCTTGGTCAAAGTTTTCCTTTTTATTTTCTTTTTATGTAACTTGAGAGGCTAAAGGCTCACACAAAACAAATCTCAATCCACCACACAAGAAAAGTGCTCTTAAGGGTATTGTAAAACTTTTGGGTTTGTTGCTCGGATTCGGATTTGGAGGTTTGGTTTGTGTGGAGCTCTCGAGTTAGCTTCGTTTCGCCTCACTTTCATAAGGTTCGCCTTTTAATTTTTTAGAAACTTGATGTACAATAAAAGTGATAATAACATGTTAAATAAGGGTGTTTGTTTGTGATCCGAGTATTCGTTAAGAGTTTTGTTGTGGATAAATTTTGTGATTTTGATAAATGATAAATTCTCATGTAAAATTGATTTGTTGTTGGGTTCTTTATGTTACTCTGTCGAGTGAACGAAACAAAGGAAACGGAGGTTAAGTTTTAAAAGTTAGACTAAGAACTAGTGGTATTCGATATTAAAACCCTTGTGATTGATAAACAACCTTTGTTGCCTTAGACGTAAGTTGTCACTTACAAAATGGGTCGGTTGGGTCTCCCTGCTTAGAATAGGAACTTAGAAAAGATGAGTCTTGTGAAGCCTACCAAGGTCTAATGAGTCTCGAAACTAAGTTGAGATGGTCTTTAACCTTGTTAAAATGTTTTCTGTCGAGTAGCATGGATCACGAGAACAAGAAGGGTTATGTGTATTGATAATCCTTGTGCTTTAATAGAGGATCTTGGTCTCGTTGAAACTTAAGTTGGCAATAAAACCTTGTTAGTTTGTTTCCTTTCCTGTCGAAAAGTAAAGAATGTGAGCCGTGACACCTTCGGATAGTACTAAAGATGTAGTGTAAAAATTGGCATCTAAAAGAAAAAAAAAATGAGTTAACCATGGTTATCACAAGATCAAGTCATGACTCGTTAGTATTCATATTAAGTCGGGTGTGTCTCGAGTCTAAACAGTTCATGTTGAACCTTGCGTCAAAGAAGCATACTTTGGTACTAAAACATGGGAATGAAATGTGTATCTAAAAACTTTTATCACTCTGGTTGTAAAAACTATGTTGGGCCACAGTCCAAAAATTTTTAAAAATCATCAATGGGCCGAAGCCCTTTTTTTTCTCATACATACACCATTTTGGGCTACAGCCCACTTGAGCAATGAGAGTATTTGTTTGAGCATTTTGACGGGTCAGCAAAATAGAACTCGAAGCATAAAACGGATATCGATAATAAAACTAAGCTCATTATCGTGTGTCTCAAAATCTTATAACTTAGGTGTAAACCTATGCGTATCGACAAGAGATCAAATGTACGAGTCGTAATACAAGAAATAAGAGATAATGTGCTTAGTAAGATTACATCAAGATTTTAACATTAATATGTTCGGCTAGTCATGTATATGCCAAACGTACAACTTGCAGTAGGTTGCAAATATGAAGAGCAAAGTTTGATAAACCAAAAGTGACTACTATCTCATTTTATCGCAAAATCAAATTGAACGCCTTCAAACTTAACTCAAATATTTTCTAAATACAATTAGAAAATAAATAAACCAACATAAATTTTGACGCTACTATCATGTGTCAACTTAAATAAGTATATACACATTATATACTTACTAAAAGAATGACGTAAATGTTTTCAAACCAAACTTTGAATTTTAATATTGTTATAGTATCAACATGAAAAATATATATACTTTCGTATACTTACTAGAAAACCATTTTAATCACTTTTACAAACCAAAGTTTCGTTTTAATACAATTATAAAAACAATTGAACTATTTTAAGTAAGACTTAAAAACAATGAACTAAACATTGCCCTCCTTATCTAGGTCGCGTGTCGGTACCGCTCCACAACCATCACTAATCCCACATTTGGATTTCACATTTGCTAAGGTGAGTTTCATAGCCCCACTTTTACTTGATAAATTGTTTTATACTTTTGGGGTGAGAAATATGCAAAACATTTTATGGACCAAAACTATTACATGATTACTATTACATGGTTTAGCCTAAGCCCTTATGTCCCTAGAGAATGCCCTTTTCATGAACCGTCAATTCCCCATTGGGAAACGCGAATGTTATAAATAGATCTATTGAGGGTGACTCCTCCGCTCGGTTGGTCATGCTTAGGCCAAAGCGAAACGATACCATGTCGGAACCAAGTGTTGAGGGACAAAACACTTGCTATGGGCCCCTATATTGTATGACATCTTTTAGCATACGTAAACTGTCGTAGTATCGGTTGCATGAACTTAGAGCTAACGTAATAGACATTCATACATATATCATTATATTCGTTGTAATGATTATATGCCTTTGCTTATGGTCCAAGCTTACTATTTTAAATTTAAACCTATGAACTCACCAGCTTTTAGCTGACCTTTTAGCATATTTTCTCAGGTGTTTAAGATTTGTTCATGAAGGCAAGGCAAGAAGCGGAAGTATGGTCGTAGTAGTATTAAAGAAGTGTTTTTACACAAAAATGATGTTTTTCTACTTTGGGACCACTATAACTAATAGGTTGTGCCCATTTATTTAAACTATGCTGTAAGATAATATTTTAAAACTATTTTATGAAATCAAACGGAGTATGTATTCCGTTCTTTATTACTTGTGTTATGATTTACCAACTCCGTAACGCTCCCGAATAACACGTATGCTTCCGCTAAACAAATTTGGGGGTGTTACAAATAGCTTGCAGAAGAATAGTTCGACCTTTGTTTCTCTCGAATCGCCAAAGAACTCTTCAAAGTAGTGGGAGGAACATTCATCATATTACCAAAGAAGATCCGTGGTAGTTCTCTTCAAACTGCTCCCTTCATAATTATCGCCATAGATTCCAATCAATGTTGGAGATCCATTACGCATCTTCATAGCCCAAAGATCATATTCCTCCCTTTAAGGTAAGGAAACTTAGCATTGCTATTAGAGAGACTTAGTTGTTGCCGATGGGTGGAGTTTTGGTTGTTGGTGAGTTCAAGATCAACATCCGAACTGTGCATGATGATTTTGTTATGGTTGTATGGGTGTTTAGAAAAGCTTGTCCTTAGTATCGTAGAGACTCTCACGAGGCTCTGATACCACTTGTTGAAACCAAGATCCGGACTCAACCAGGGTATAATAATAACAATGATTGAATGCACAGCGGAAGAATAATTAACACAATCAAAGTTACCAACAAGGTTTTTCTAATAAAACAATGATCCTCTATGGATCCTTTTATGATGTTTCTCTGGAATGTTTTTCTCCAGAGGTTTTTCTTTTTGTTCAAGTGTAAGTAATGCAAAAGCTATCAGTTCCTTTTATACACCAGGAACCCTAAATAAACAATAATATAAAATAAATGCATATCACTACCTAAAATAGCTCATGCAAATCCTAACAAACTATAGAATATGCGGAATAACTATCTCCGCAGAAACAAACTATGCGCTAATATAACTTCAGCAGAAACTCTTCTTCAGTAGATTCTTTGCACTTCAGCAGAATCCATCAGTAGTAATGTCAGCAGAATTCCTACTTCACAGAATTCCCAACATAGGTCGACCTTTAAGCACACCTAAAACAATAATAAACTCAAAAGTTTGGTCCCCATTTATTCATGGGTCCATTAGTGTTAAACATTCCATTCATGTTAGACATGTATGGATAAGATGAGTATGCATTCCATGGAGCAAAGTTTTGAAAAGAGAAACCGTTTTGCATATTAGGGTTCCATCCCATTTGATGGTTACTTCTTGGATAAACGTTATTAGGTCTCCTAGATGCATTATGTTTTTGAAAAGATGGTGCTTTGTTTCTTGCAAAAGTAGGATTAATTTTGGAGGTGGATGTCTAGTGGTGACATGAGTTGGTTTCTTCCTATTTACGATAACGAACTCGTTTCTAGATGATGAAGCTATGTTATTACCACTAGTTGTCACAGCAGATCCACGGATCCCGCTTGTACACTAGCCGGTTCCCTTTTGGGGATCCAGGATCCGCCACAACAAAGGGTCGGTTTTTCTAATTCTTTAACAAATTTTGTTTCTTTACTTTCACTAGTTGATGGATTAAGTTGTTGTATGCCTAGACCCTTTTGGTTGTTACCGGTTTTAACACCATCGAGTATTGTATCTAAGGTGTTTGTACTCATTCTAGCAATTTTAGAATCTAAATGATCAACTAGTGTTTGAAGTTGAACACAAAGTTCACATTCACCACTTGCTATTTTACCTTTTTCCAAACGTTTTAGTTTTGCTTTTAATTCTATGACTTCTTTATCAAAACGTTGTTTTTGACTCTTTAAAAGCTTGTTTTTGTTAATTAGTTTTAAGCTAATATTGCATAGTTTATCATATTCATTATGCAATGAGTCGTCATCAAGTGATGAACTACTATAGTATTCGTGACATACCTCGTCATTTGCCATGAGACAAATTTCTTCGTCCTCCTCGTCGCTCATTCCCCACGTGCAGCTCACGAACGCCTTTTGATCATCCCGCTTGGGACACTTACTAATAAAGTGGTTTGGGTCCCCACATTTAAAGCAAGTACGATCATCCTTTGGCTTTTCGTCCTCTTTGTTTTTCCGAAAGCCTTTCTTATAGTCATACGGTTGTTTGTCGATCTACCCTTTCTTCTAAAGAACTTTTAAAGTCCCTTACCGCCATAGCGTACTCTTCGTCGTCACTACTCAAGATGAGCTCTCCTCATCGTCGAAACCTTTTTGGCTTTAAGGGCAAGAGATTTGTGTTTCTTTCACCTTGAGGCTTCGGAATCTTTAGCAAGGACAAGCTCTCAGACTTTTAGGTTGCCTATGAGTTCATCGAGGTGAGGATTGTCAAATCTTTTGACTCTTCGATTGCCGTCACCTTGGATCTCCACTTCGATGGAAGTGCCCTTAGATATCTCCTAACATGGTTACGGCTAGAAAAGGATTCATCAAGTGCTTGTAAAGATGTAATAATAGTATTAAAGTTAGCAAATGAATGATCTATAGTTTCATCCGATATTGAAAATTGTTCATATTGTTGAACAAATAGATCAATTTTATTATTTTAACTTGTTGGTTGCCTTGATGAGTTACAACTAAAGAATTCCAAATTTCTTTAGAGGTTTTAAGCATAGAAATTCTTTCAATTCCTTTTTCGGTAAAGCATTATATAAAACCATTTTACTTCACTATTTTTAGAAAGCTTTTCTTCATTTCATCATTTAGTTTATCATGAGGTATGTGAACTAAATTTCCTTTATCATCATTTGAGGTAGCCTCAAAATCACCTTCAACAATAATGTACCAAAGATCAATATCTTTAGACTTCACATATGTTTCGAATCTATTTTTCCAATATATAAAACCATTAGTTTCAAGTAGTGGTGGTCGTTGCATAGATTGCCCTTCCTTATAATTTTCGAACCCATAGTGATCGAAAAGTTTTAAAATACAATTTTATTTTAAAACTTTTATAAACTTAGCTCTTGATGCCAATTGTGGAAAACTAGAAGGGGTTGAATAGTTTTGCCGATTTTAAGTTGATTTCAAAACTTTAGATTCGATATTATGTGAAATCGTATGGATGTTGAGAACGATAGATCTAATGATAATGTAAGTAAATAAACAAAGATAAGGGATAGAAATGACACAACCGATTTATAGTGGTTCGCTACAAGGACACCTTCCTTGCCCTACTCCACTCCCCGAGTCACCTACTCGAGAGTTCAAGCACTATGTCAACAAACTCCTTCACTTGGCGGAGAAGCCTTCACAACGTTGCTTACACTTTATCCGTACAAAGCTAGATACCGAGTCCGTAGCACGGTGGACCAAACCAACACAACTATTACACAACAAATATGTGAAATATCAAATACAAGATCTTCGCCATGTAAATCTTATGGAGTGACAAATCAATCAAGGACCCCTTGCTTGGATGACTTGTAGAATGCTCGTGATCTCGCCTTAGAGAAGGACCTATATGAGAATCACAAATAGAAAGAAAAGAAGAACAACTCTAGATCAAGTGATCTATATGTTAGAAGAGAATGAGAGTGTATGAGAGATTTAGTAAGAAGAGGGTGAGTTAGAATGAAGAAATGGCTCTCATTTATAGGCAAATTTCCTCACTTGCTCACACGGATCCCACGGATCCTTCCACTTGGGATCCGCTAGCACAAAGCTAGGGATCCGTGGAACGCTCCTCTTGCCCATGGGTTTTTGGTTATGGGTCATGGGTTGGTCCATGGGTTATATCTAGATTCAATGTATCTAAGTATACATTGTATCAAGTCTCTTTGGGTATGGGTTAAGATCCATGGGTTGTGATTTTTACCCATCCTAATTAACTATTACAACAAATGCTTTTGTTACTACATTTTGTATTTAAAAGATTATATGTAAATGCTTTACAAAAATAACATGTATCCTTATAATTATACTTAAGACAACATTATATATGTTATCAACAAAACACAAACAGATCGCAAAATATTAATAAACGTTTTTACGGTTTATTTGTATTAACATATCAGGTTTGCCTTGTTGCCACGCTATAGCATGTATTTTTAAACTCAATAGGATGGTAGAGGACTATGTGCTTGATTGTTTTAGTAAGGAAAGATACTTGTTTACATATGGTCAGTATATGAAACTAGTTGATGGCACTGACTTTTGGCCAGATGTTAGTCATCTATCTAGGATTTTAGGCCCTATTCCTAAGTCAATGCCTGGAAGGTCTAAGAGAAAGAGGGTCAGGGCATCCCATGAAAAAAAGTCAACAACTAATATTAGTAGGGCAGGAATTGTAATGACGTGTCAGAACTGTGGTGAAAGTGGCCATAATAGAAAGGGATGTACAAACCAACCCAAATCACCTGCTTCAAAAGAAAAAGGCAAAGCCGAAAGGCCAAAGAAGAAACAGAATGTGAAAACTGAATTGGTAGATGACCATGACATTCCTAGGTTTGTTAACAGTGATATCAATGAGTTTGAAATGGGAGCTACAAATATGAGAGGGGTTTTAGGTGATGGTAGAGTGTTTTATTTGGAAAAACAAAAGAAGAAAAGAGGTGGGAGTTCTAACAGGGGTCACTTGAAGATGAGAGGAGGGAAAACCAAAAGTGGTAGACTAATTCCAGTGCAGAGGGTCGCAAGGATGGGAACTTGGTTGGTTGTGGATGATGCAAGTTCTGATACTATTGAGGATCAACAAAATATGAATTCTATTATGCCGGGCAGAACTGAGAGAGCAAGTAATGATGCAAACATAGCAGGTACTTGTCAGTCAACATACACTTGTAAAGCGTTTATTTATTTAGTAGTAAATGTTTCATTTTACTTACACATATTTCTATATCAGTATACAGTGACTCAGAATACTGTCATTTAATTCAGTTAGACATATTTGATTATCAGTATACAGTCATTCAATTCAGTTATACATATTTGACTTACACATATTTGTATATGTTCATAGCTACACAAGGATCTCAAGTGGGTGGATCAGTTGTATTACCCATATATGTTATGACAAGATCTAGGAAAGCTGCACAATCTGAGATAGTTGAAACCAGAATAATGACGGGAGGATCAAGGGGTGGAAGAGGATCAAGGGGTGGAAGAGGAGCATCCTCGGTGGGTGGTGCAACCTCAAATGTGGTTGGAAGATAAACAAGATCAGCTGAAGCACAACCATTGGAACAACCAAGACAAAAAGGACCATCTCAAAAGCTACCACCAAGGTTGCCTAGTCAAAGAATAATCCGTAAAAAGTTGTCTGCACCAGCAAAAGGACCTGGTTCTAGTGTGGATAATGAAATAGTCCTAGACTAGAAACTTAAAATACTAACTGTTCTCATGTTTATGTATAATTATCATGCCCTATTTTGTTCATTGAAGGGCCTACTTTAATTAGTAAATGAAACTGATATAGTGCAGCAATTATTGCCACTATTTGGATGTGTAAGATAGATGATGTAGTGCTTCTGTTGATGCCACTACATAGCCCTATTTTGTATCTAGAAGGGCGTTGTACAAAACTTTCTATGCATGTGTTCTGGTTCTAACAATGTAAGGTGCTCTTGCACAAACAGTATGTTATGAAAGAACACCTTTGGTGTATGTATATTCTGTGTTAATTGCTATGATATGAATTACTTTGTATTGTACAGGTTATATAACTTGGTTGAAAAGGGAAATGGTAATTTGGTAAGGAGTATGTAGGCTACATGTAATCTGCGTATGCTGCACATACAATGTGTACCATTTTGCTGCACATAAAAATTGTAATCTGCTTATTTTATCATTTAGTTTTAATGTGAGTTATTTAAAGTTCATTGCAAAATTGTTATTGAATGGTAAAAAGGTTTTGGTCATTTGCTGAAAACACAACGTGTAAGTCCTTTGAATGGTTTTGGTCATTTGAATGGAAAAAGGTTTGGTCATTTGAATGGTAAAAAGGTTTTGGTCATTTGCTGCACATACAATGGGTACCATTTCGCTGCACATAAGCTTTGAACAACAATCCTATATCAGTATACAAGAAACTTTGGTCAATTGCTGGAAAAACAATACACATGAACTTATACAATATGCCCAATCTCATTCATCATAGAATACAAGATACATTTCTTCAATTGGTCCATAATACAAATACACTAATCCATATTTTGACTATATTACCAGAACCACAAGTTTGTAACAAGTTTCTAACGGACACAAGAATAATAACAACAATGAAAAACAAAACCACAACCATGAAGCAAATGCAACCAACCAGGAACATGTCGTACATTAATTTTTCCCTTCATCTTTAGCTCATTCAATTCTTGGTAAATTTGTTCCATGGGTAACTCATCATGATGCTTATTTGCAACTACCTTTTCACAATCTTTTTGGTGGTTTAAAGTGTCTAGGCTGAACTCCAATATCTGGTTGTCCTTATAAAGCTTGTACATGAGGTCTTTGTAGTATTGTGATGGTAACTCATCATCAAGGAATCCATAAACCTCACATTTCTTATATTTATTCTTTACAAATAGTAAAACACTTTTCAATATCACAAAAAGTAAAACAAGAAACACAACTGATTACGAATATGGAACTTACACGGGTGGGACACGATTTGAATCTTCGACCAGGATTCTCAGGAGTCCATGACACCTGTTCATAGATTGGGAACTTACAAATACAATGAGTCAAACGAGCAATTTCTTCTTTGGAATATCTCTTTCGATTATAACGCGATGAGGTAGACGAGGAGGCCATTTTAGTAAGTAACTAGTTTTTAATGTAATGGAATTGGGTTTCAGTTTCTAATTTAGAGTGAATTGAAAGTGTTAATTTTTAGGGTTCATGAGATTGGGGATGAATTTAGGAAAGGTGTAAAGGGGTAAAGGGGCTTTAAGGTTGAGGTGGAAAGAGAAAAAAGAAAACGTAAATTTAAGGTTGAGGTGGAAAAATGATGTGGGCTTGTAACTGCCTACGTGGAGAAAACCGGTTGAGTAAGTTAGAAAATGCTTCATTAAAGACAAAATAGACGAGTTTAGTGGGCAAAGGGGATTTTTTTGTTCGCTACGTCGAACTGATATGTGTGGCAAGTATGATGCTTTAATAGGTTATTAGCTCAAAAATAAAATATTGATGTCCTCTCCTCACTCGAATCAAACATTTTGGAGCAGGTAATTGATTTTTTTTGACAATTTCATGTATACATTTTTTTATTTGTTAGAGTTTAAACTTATCACGTAATTGATTTTTTTTTACAGACTTACCTTCATGAACTTGTTTCTCATTATTTTATTATTGGTTACCAATTAAGTTGTTATCTTTATGAAACTTTAGGACTATAATTGATAGTTGTTAAATTTTGTGGTTACTAATCAAATAATTATAGTCGTTAACTTTTAAGGTCCGTTTGGTATAAGTGGGTCGGTGGTAGGATTTGGCTTTGGCTCCAATACAATTGTTTAGAGTGAGGGGATGGTACTAGATGAGTCCATAAAAACCCAAGTATCCGGACTTCTCCATAAGTAGGCCAAGATGTCGGGATTTAAAAAGTTCATTGTCCTATGCTAAATAATTTGATGTGTACATTGCTCTACCATTTATTTTTATGCCTTTACATATATCAATATTATTATATGAATTATATTTTTTTTTTCTCTTTTAAAATTTATACCAACCTTTAAGCCAAATTCAAATCTTACTCCAAATTCAAATCTTAAACCCACCTACAAATCAAACGGACCCTTAGATTATAACATACTTGTATACATGGTAATGTTATGTTTGAATCTTTTGGTATTAGGGCTCGTATGTTTTGAGACGTTTATGAATCATGTTATGTAATCTTATTCCGCTAAATCATTAATATAACGACTGAAACTTGAGTTTATGTGTTTACTATTATTTTGAGGTTTGAAATTTGAACTTTGACATTTTCAAAAGGATATTATATGAATTTATCTTTGATGTTGAGTAGAAATGTAAAACAACTCGACTACTTTATCCTTTGTTTACAAGACATGACAAACTGGTAGGTTCTTATGATCTCGATCTTGCGAAAATAAATACAATCTCAGGTGGGATCTCGATCTTGACAGGCTTGGTTTATCCCGTACATAAAGAATTGAAAAAGCATCTAATTGCACAACGTAATTTACTATTAAATGCTCGAGAAGTATCAAACACCTTTTAGGAAAACCCTAATTCCCCCGCCCATATAACAGAATGTTTGTAGTGGACTAAATAATGCATTTCTTGCAATTAACATGATATGTATTTAATACAGTAGCATTTACTGGCATTTGAACTTAAATAGCTAAAGTTTACTGAGTTCACTCTCAAATTATAACTTAGATTTTAGTTTGAATGAAAGAGAGGACAACAGTACAAATGTCATTCAACTAGTATTGGTATTCCCCAAAACAATACTTATCAATTCTTTGACTTATTCAAATAAGAATTTTACCGATGAAAAAAATATCAAAAGTGTTTATCTTCTTTACTAGCCTCAAACTGTTAAAAAAACACGTAAGTGTCATGGTAGATGTAACTTAATTACTTTGTAGCAATCTGAGTTGCAACTATAAAGGAACAACATATCACCCATAGGGTTCTAATAGAGCCCCTTTCAAACAGGGTTTTAGGGAGATCTTATATTAACTCTATAGAACTCTTGATTGAGAAGGCGATGACCCATGATTCACACGACGCATGATTCTATGGGTTTAATTATTTGTATGGTGAAGAAGGTTTTAAGGAATGTGCTTCGGTCAGGAGTTGAGAGTGAAATTGCTCATTATGCTAGTTGTTTTGTTACAATAAAGTGTCGTAAATAGACCAATATATGTGAACTTGTTATAGACAGTTTCCTCCATTTTTATTATTACCATATATATTGCCCAAGCTTATAAAATTGACTAATATATGTGAACTTGTATCCCATTGTATACGTACATAGACATCGTATTGTACTAACATGCCCGCACATGAATATTCGTAATGATCTAATTTTACGCTCTACCTTCATTCGATCTCTTTCGCTTGAATACTACGATGGGTACCATCTGTCGGTTAGCAAACTTTGGACGTGTTCAACATTAATATATAAATACCTTAAGCTAGCTGATGATCAATGGGAAAAGAACAATGAAGACAGTGTGAAATGAATGATATAGTACATAATTTAATGCGCCTCAAATGTATTGCCAGGCTATACGTGTTGGAAAAATTACGCTGCTGCTTCGTACTAGTGGCATGCATGTGACTTTCTGGATGCTCACTGCTGCATTTTATCACCGTCATAAATAAATTACATAGAGTACAATTTCATTTTGCGCTGTTTAGAAAACACAGTACATGTTATTTATCTTAAGAGCACTAGGTATCGTTTGGCTTAGAAGGGTGGTCTTATGAGAAAAGTTGCCATCTCAAAGACTTTTTCTTCATTAGCATTGGGTTTGGCATACACCAAAACCCCTCTCCCTAGCATAACACCAGTTTTCTGGTGCCATGGTACATATTTTTATATTTTTTTCATTTATTTAATAAAACAATATATTTAACCAAAAATAACATTAATGAAAAACACATTTCGTAAAATAGTACATAAATGAAAAAATAAACATAAAAGAAAAATAAGACATAATAAATCTGCAAAGGATTAACTTTACAAAAGATTAAAGGACCAGGGATTAATAATGTACACTATTATATTACAAGGTTATAAACACAAACAAATAATAATAAATAAACACAGCCAAAAGTTCGTCTTCTTCCTTGAGCCCACCTGCAAAAGTGCAACACAAAAAAAAAAAAAAAAACACACACAGCATTACACAAACACAAACATATCACAAACACAAACAAAAAAGAAAGAAACCCACCAAAACAAACAAACAAAAAAAAGATGCTCGGCGTGAGCTGGTGGCCACGGCGCCAGGCCTTACCAGCCCAGCCTCGGTATGGATTGTCGTGCCAAAGGATCGTGCCGAAGGCTATGGCTCAAGCCAACAGCCATTGTACCCAGGCCTCTAAGGCTAGTTGTTTACTCGGTTATTTATTTACCCCGTTAAATACAATAGTAATAATATACTTTTTACTTATGTTCCATTTTGGTACCTGCTCTTCAAATACATGTTTAAATTACCTACAATGAAAACTATTTATTAAAACTCACGCGCTAGCCAGCCGGGACGAAAACAAACTAACGGACTGCGTTGCCGAAGTTATGCTAGCTCCAAAAATACGACTCGGATGCTCGATAAATAGAGCGTCCGCCCTTTTGAGAACGAGAATACATCCAAAAAAGTTTGAGGCTACAAAAGAGATTACTTTTTTTTGAAATAAATTCCTTTCAAATTGGTAATTGAGTGTCATTACATTAGAAAAGTGTATTTGTTGCGTTTGTATTCCTTGTGATTCAAGTTAATTAGCTGTCAAAATCATATTTTGACAAGAAAACTAGTCTATCTATTAAAATTGTTGTTGTCATCGTCTTGCACTCTTGCATATTTGAACAACTGAAAACGGTGATTGTAATAATCTAAATTTGAATACCTAATGAGGCCTGACCAACGAAAAACTATCAAAAAATAATTAAATGCTTTTGGTCAATCCGAAGTGCAGTTGTAAGGAAGCCTAACCAATAATTGACCAAATTAATGATTGCTTCCGTACTAGAATTTTTATGAATTAATACAGTACATACTCATATCTTGGAAAACAAGGTAATAAGAAAAGCTATAAATACATGCTCATAAACCTTCTTAAAGGATAGCTCTTCTTTTCTTTCAAATCTGAAACTATCTACTTAATTTGCAACACATATCTCTTCAAGAAATATATACACATCTTTAAATCACTCTCTTGCACATGGGTCTTATTCGGTTTCCTTCATTGGTTTTTAGTGCAAATTGCTTTGGAAGGTCGAGATCTCTTCACGAAAGAAACTATCAAAGTGATGTGCCAAAAGGTCATCTTGCAGTGTATGTTGGTGAAACCGAGAAGAGGCGGTATATTGTCCCAATAGCTTACTTGGACCAGCCTTTGTTCCAAGTCTTATTGCGTCAATCTGAGGAAGAATTTGAATTTGATCACCCAATGGGAGGCATCACAATTTCCTGCAATGAGGATGAATTTGTCAAGCTTACAAACAAGTTGAATGCATTATAATACACCTTAATTAGAGAAATACCGAGTTTCTTCTTCATTTTTTATTTGTTACATATGATATTTTCGGTATGTAACTAGTGGTTGCCTGATCGATTTACGTAGATCTAGTGCTAAATGCATGTGTTTATTTTGATTTCTTTGGAATCCAAAGCATGTAATTAATTAGCTAAGAAAAATAATCCTATCAAAGCTAGCTAGAGATCGAGTCAAAATGGGCATTCTCATTTGAAGTTTTCAAGTCAATTCATGTATCAAGTATAATATCACTTATATCTCATCATGTTAGTTTACACTTTACAATTTTTAAGTATATTCTAAATGTAGTTTGACATTTGCAAACGTTAACTAGTCACAAGCTATCTTTTAGATTTTGATATACGAACAATTTAAAATATTTCCATTTTCATTCTTGATGAGTTTATATATAGTTGTCTATTATATTTGTGCATTAATATGTATATATATCTTCTTCCTCTTTTCTTTTTTGGGCAGCCAATAATTTGTATATCACAAAGCCTTTAGCAAGAAGCTATAGGGATACAACATAAATAAGAACAACCATATATATAGGGAGTTGATACTTCCGCCACATTTTTTGATTCAAATACCATTTTACACAAGTTATAAAGCCCACTGTACAACACTGTAATACACAGTTATGGTATGTGCATCAAAAAAATGGTGGGAGTATCAACTCCCATATATATATGAAGAAAAAAAAGATTTGAGACGTACACATTAAAGTGAACATCTTTTTTTCATGGCGTCTAGTGAAGACCGGTTACCCATGAGATGTAATCTGGATTCAAGAGAGATAGAACTAAATTTGGTTAGATGTCCTTTACTAACCTGGAGTGATTTAGTTTTTCAAAGCTCCAATATTAAAATTAGTTTTTGGTGCGGTGATTCACACAGCCTGGATAATTTGAATTATAGGAACCGGGTTTTGCTTTGATTTGAAACTAGCTCGAAAGGACACTCTTTCAAAAGACGTTAAAGTTTTTTCTCGTTCGTGGGTTCGTATGGAATAGACTAACAGAACCAATCTGATTATAGTGGATCTGTGATCCCATTTCTTTACTTACTACGGAGTAATTAAACATTTGTAACTCCTTTCTCTAGCACCTTACAAGAGCTTTTTTTTTTTTTTTTTTTTTAATGATATTTGGCGTTTAAAAAGTAGATAGATAGATCTTTGACATATATATGACATGCTGATGTTGACACTCATTCAAGGAGCAATTCAAGAGAGGACAACGAAATAAGAGGCACAAGTTTTGATTCGTATACCATTACGCAGTATATTTGCACGGAAAGCTCGTGGTAGGACGTAATGTCTTATCAAACGCGTTATTGCAATTGGCCTACATTTTAATCCAGGGTCCTTCATAATTTGTCTCCCCTTTTTAGGTTTCCCTGATTTTGAGTTATTAACTAGGTTTTCGGCCCATGTGTACACAAGGGTTATTATTAAAAGGGACAACACAAAAATGAAATTTATCCACTGAACAATTAGACGAAAACATATCTGTTATCAAATTAATTATAGGGTTCAACTCATTTTACCGAGTAACCCTTTACCCAAACAAAATTATAGGGTTCAACTGTAAAGACTACTCAAGTAGCACCAATTAAACCTTGTACCGTGATACCCCATATAGCCCTTTATGAGCTTGTCTAATCGCTTCCTTTGATTCCACAACAACTTGTTAACCCAATAGCGGATTCACAACCAAATCGGCATCTTTACAAACATTAATCACAACCAACTAAAAAGAGCTTGAGACATCTATATGTTCGTGAACAACAACACAATCAGATCATGACTTAGACACTAAGTCTGCGAGTCAAAACCTCTCCGATTAGAATCGAATTTTCACAACGGATTGACAATCCATGTTAATGGTGTAAAAATCTCTGTCACATTCTTATGGAAGACTTTAACCAAAAATTTAAGTACACTTCTGAGATCATGGTCTCTTGATATTCTTTTGTGTCAGTCTATCAAAAGTTGACTTGTGCAACATTCCATAATATTAACTCCACTATTGGAAAACGATATGGCTCATATTTTTAAGATCCTCACGAAAGCGAGTCAAAGTGGTTGATAAAAACTAAATTAATGCACTTCGAATAATAAAGTACGTGGAAACTTTTTCTCATGACGGAGGGCATAAATGTGAAAGAATATTTGATTATTTTGCTCATTTTAATAAATATTTAATATTTTATTATCTACCCGACTTCTACGCGTTCTTTTAATAATCTGGCAAAACAAGATTTAAATATTTTGAAATGAATATAACATTCTTTGCCAAAGATAACTATAAATACATACCTTAAACCCTCTTTAACGTAATACAAACCTTCAACAACATATATATATACAAACCTCTTTTTTCCCTCACCTAGCTAGACATATGGCTCTAATGAGGCTGCCATCTTCGTTGATTTCTAATGTAAAAGGTTTTAGCAGATTGAACACTTATAGTAGCAGAAATTGTCGAAAGGATGTACCAAAAGGTTATCTAGCAGTGTATGTTGGTCAGAACGAGAAGAGGCGGTTTGTTGTCCCGATAGCATACTTGGAACAACCGTTGTTCCAAAAGTTGTTGCGTCAATCTGAGGAAGAATTCGGATTTGATCATTCAATGGGAGGCCTAACCATTTCGTGCCTAGAAGATGAATTTTTCGAGATAACGGCCCAATTACATGCAGTATGATCATTTGTATAAGCATATTTTATGAGCCTTCCTTTCACAGTTTTTTATTTTTTTTTTTATGCTTTAATATTTGATTGAAGGATATATTAGAAATCCTTCAAGAATTATTTGTAAATATGAAGGGTATTTCCCTTCCAATAAACGTTTCAAACATCTTGCTCGCATCAATGATGAGTTGATGACTTTTTCCTATGTTATGAACATTGTCGCTTAAATTGCTCTTTCGGTCACATGTCTGGAAATTGTTCCAATCGTTATGTTTGTCACGCAGCTTATAGAAACATAACTAAGCTTTTAATATAAGGTTTGCTGAAAGAATAACTATATGAAAAAATAAATGGTTACTAATAAAAGTGACCAAAAAGTGTCAGGTAATGAATCATTCACTAAGGTTCTCACATGTTCTATGTCTTTACACTTAAATAAGTGTGTACATGTGATGTTGGTTACTGTCTTACTGACACGAAAATAGGTATCAAAACATATTTATGTGGATCTCCGTCAGTGGCCTAGCGGAGGGCAAGCTGGTAATTACCTATCCCCAGAAAGCCCAATATAGTTAGTTCATGACTCATGATGACCATTGAAATACTTGCAATACTAGAAAAGCGCATATTAGACCGGTTGTCAAGGGCTTTCATACATGTGCTTTTGCCGATCTGAATGGTGGGAGCTCAAAGATAAAAGCTTACATCGAGACAAGAAGAATTAAATAACTAGCATCACCCATCACCCTAAACCCATCATCACTATTTATAAAGATGAGGAGGTATAATTCCTATGAAATTAGAATTTCAAAGTATTTTGCTCGCCTTTTTTTTTTTTTTTTTTTTGGGTAAAAGGTCAAAGACCTAGGTAAATATATTCTCCAAAAACGTTTAAGACAAAGGATATGGGTGAATCTCATATCTCAAATTACACATAGGCGAAAAATTACATAACAAGATACTTCCTATCTTCTACATAAGAAAATAAACCACTACTCAAAACATAACATCGACTCCTATGAAAATAACATTTACTCCTACCCGGGCCTTGGAGCTTGATACCATAAGTGTCGTAGTAGGCATCCAAATTACCCGGAAGATCATAAACCCGATTCGCATAGTTATCATAACCATAGTCATCAAAGTCATCTTCACGATCATGACCACCACCAAATAAGTTACTCGACCATCAAAGGTGTTTTCAACCTCCTCATCATCACCGCTCGGATACTTCAATCTCTCCCACCTTAGAGAATGGGTTGACCTCTTATTAGAAGTAGACGGAAAATCCTTTTACCGGATAATCAACCTTTTAATAGGATTACCAAGATCATCAACAAGAGTAGCTTTCCCATCCATAGAAGCTTTTCAAGCTCTCCAATTTTCTCAACAATAGGGTAGTGCCACCCTTGTTAGCTTCCATCGAGTCACTTACAAGCGGCTCCTCACCTCCATTGAACAACCGTAATCCACTACATCGGTGGGAGTACCACATTCAAGAAGATCGATCATATTAAGAGCATCAAACCGGGTTAGATGTAGCAATCGTCTTCCCACTCATACTAGCCACTTCAAGAGCTTTCATCTTAGAATTATCCACTTTTGGGATTGGGGGCTTTAGGTTGATACCGAAATTTAGGCCCCACACCGGTTTATTAAAGCCTCCTTACAGGAACATTTGTACCACCATTCCTACCCTTATTCTTATTACTTACAGTTTGAAACCATCAAGAACACATCTGTTTAGGTTGAGTAGCGGTGGAATGATTTAGGACATCGAGGAAAGTATGACCAAACCGCTTACACGTATCACATCTTGGCGGTTTCCATTCATATTCAACCCGGATCTTTTCAATAGTAGAACCCGATCCATCCAAGAAGGGTATTTCAACAATGAGGCTTTCAAGAGCCTTATCCGCACGAACTTCAATCAAGCACCTAGCAAAACTACTACGGCCCTGTGAATCCAAGCACATTTGACTAGTGTAAGAATCTAGCATTTTGAGTACCAATCAATGTAGCAAGGAGACCGAGACCATCATCCGAAAACATAGCAAGAGGAACATCATGAAATTTAACCCACACCGGAATGTTAGTCAAATCCTCTATAAGCAAATTAGTATTCAACGTCCAAGTTTTCGAATAATTGGCACATTCCTAATCATCCACGGCCCGCTTTCAAGAACATCATCAACACCTTTACGAGTGGAAAACTTAAAGAAAAGAAACCCTTCAGATTCATCATAACTTTTTGAATCCCATACTTGGCCCACGTATTACGAACATAATAATCAACGACCGGAAAAGCAATACGTTTACCAAGAAAATAACCATAAAGGGTATTCTCAAATTTAGAGTTTACCTCTTCCACTACTTTCATAGGAACTGAGAGATCCACCTCAGTAGACTTGTTACTACATTCCAACCTACGAAAATTAGGCTTGTGTTTCATAGCATCATTGGACGTAGCACCCGCATATGAAACCGGCTTATTAACACCACGCATAGCCTCTTCAAAATTCTTGCACGCCGCTAAAACAACGGATCACGACTTGGCTCAGCTTCACTCCCACTGTTACTGGAGTTTTAATGAACTTGTTCCAAAATTTTGAGATTGAAAAGCAACATTGAAGCTCGAAACTTGTGGAACCGTTCTCAAACCACTCCCAACACAGAGTATCATGTACATTATGATGTCTAGTTTCTCGTATGACAGCGCAGCATATGTGTAGGACCATCATGTTGTTGGTTCAAAGCATTAGGGCCTCGTTAGCACTAGTAAAAGCAGTTTCACCAGAAGAAGGATCCCTACTAACGACACCAGTAGACCATATACCTTCCTCAACATCCAAACCAGTAACATTAGCATCGATTACCTTTAGGCCTTCATTAGATTGGGGATGTTTCAAAGTAACCTTAGAGGCACTCGACATATTAGTATTCCGACTTGAATCACTATTAGGGCTCTTCAAAGCATCCACATCCACATTAGCATAATTACCAGACGCACCCATAGATACACCCATCCACATTTTGCTCGCCTTGCACATCAAACAATCCTAGTTTAAATCTAGCATAACTCTATTTAACTAAATACTATTAAATCCTTATATTTATACTAATTATACTTTAGACCACTAAGATTTGCTACTATATCATAATAATTTTCGCGCTAGCAGCGATTCTTAGTCTAATATTGATACTCAACATCTTTATAAACTGTTGGAACCTCGAACCAAGGACCACCTTGTTAACTAGACATTGTATCTTACGATGTGTTTCTTTTTTCCATTAGCTAAGGAATTTGGTCCACAAACCCATTTAATATTGTTTCTTTTCTAAGTGGGCTCCACTATTTCTATTACTTGGTCTATTTCCCAAGGCAAGAAATTATAGTTTCCTCCCCAATAAGTGGCTCAAATAGATGTGAACCTCACCTATATTTATTGGGTAAAAGGTCAAAAGAACCCCACCTATATTTATAAGCCTCTTAATCTATAAAAGTAAAGAAACACCCCCTTAGTAAGAATCACGGGTGATGTTGATAAGACACGAAGTCCGGAGAAGCCTTGCCTTGTGTCATGATATAACCTAGACCCAAGTTGATTCTTGAAGTGACTCTCGAAATTAACATTAGATAATTTCTTGGCTATGTTTATTATGTGTTTATGTAGGGTCTAAGTATGCATGCTTTGGTAAATAAATAATATGTCAATCGGTATTATTTAGAGATTTATTAAATTGAGTGTCTTGCTAAAGTCATGCGAAAATGTAAATTTAAGCATTGGGTCCCTAACAATGAGAATGCGTTATAAAAAGGGTAGTGTTATGAATCTAGAGGAACTCGTCGGCTTGGGACGGGTAACCCAAGTTTAAACACTTTTTATCACAAAATATTTGTTTTTTTCTAAAATAAATAAATCGTGGTATGAATTCATGCATAGTTCATACGTAAAACGACTTTTTCATAAAATTGTTTTAATGCCATATATAAAAATAGAAGACCGGAAAAACAATGAGTTTAGGTCTTACCGTATGTGTGATCTTAGACTTTAGTGCACCACTCCTAATTGTTACACTCTCCTAGCTCAGCTCATACATGCAGGTAACATCATAGCATTGTGTATGAGGTACATGGCGGATGCAGGATGGGGGTGGCTATTGCAATTCATTGGTCATATACTGAATTTTCAAAACCATTGTCTTTATGGTGCGTGAAGAGACTAAATATTCCTGGTTGTTATAGGAGTCTCGACCCTAGGAGTTGTCTATTAAAGGCAATTTGTGTAGTAAAACACATACCTAAAAACTATTTCAAGATGAAATGCGCCATAGCGTAGCATTTTGTATTGGTATAATGCTAGGTCCTAGTGTAATAATGGAATTATATGGTTAATAGTTATTACCATAAAATGACTGAATCACTAATTGTCTTTGTTAAAACTGTAGACGGCAAACAATAACAACAATAACTCTTTATCACTTCGCTTTGTTCTTGAGAAGGAAAAACTTACCGGAGACAAACTTACTGGGGCTAAATTTCGTGAGTGGGAGAGGAATCTTCAGATTGTACTCCAGCATAAACGAAAGTGATATGTCCTAGAAAGTCTCATCAGTCCAACACCTGCGGCTAACTCCCCAGTATCGGTCAGGAATACTTATCAAAGGCATGTGAATGACCTGCGGCCACCATGTCACCTAAGCTCCAAATTAACTACATGAATAATGGAGCATTTGACTTGATCAACCAATTGCAAGATACTTTCTAGATACAGGATCGAACTAAAGGTTCGATGCAATTTTCAACCTAAGTAACTAGAATATGGTTGAAGGATCATCAGTGAGTGTACATGTAATCAAAATAATTAGGCACATCAATTGACTTGAAAGGCTAGGTCATGTCCTTGCACTTGAACTTGCTATTGATTTCATCCTGAATTCTATGAGCGTATAAGTACTTTATACTCAACTGCAACATGAATAATGTTGAGGGTTGGACTATAGCCGAGCTCCACAACATGTTGGACACTACAGAAAGAGGCATGAAGCATAAGTCAAAGGATGTGCTAGTGTGATTAGTGATGGGAGGTATATAAAGGAAAAAATGAAAGTGGAAAGGAAGAGGCAAAGGAAAGGGGAAGAATAAGACTTCCAAGCAAGTATTCAAAGGAAACAAGTCCATAAATGGAACTACTTGTTTCAAGTGCGGTGGCAAGAGTGACTGGACGAGAAATTATCGAAATAGTCCAGCCAACAAGGACAAAGAGAATAGTGTTAAGACCTCAGGTCAATACATAATTAAATTGTTGAATCTCAATTCGTTACATATGTAACAAAGATCTAACTTTTTGAAATTTACGGTAGATGGGAAGTAAAGAGAAGCATTGGACGAAAGCTGTTGTAGCAGCTTGTGAGGAGTGCGTGAGAACTTTACAGAAGATGACGGCTCGGATCATGCATCGTTTTGTGATTTAGGGCTTTAAAACTATTTAAATTTTTGTCTTTATTTTAAAATTGGTTTCATGCTTTAGGACTTATATTAAAACTTCTTTACTTATATTGTATTTAGGCTTAAGTGTGTCATGATTTAGCTAAGTTTATAAATAATCATGTATGACTAAATCATTGGTACTGACTCACTTTGATTCATTGACAAGAAGACAATAATAAATAAATTGAGAAGTGGGGCTTAGGGGTCCTGAGATATGATTAGTCAAAAAGATTAAAGTAGTGATAACTCCCAGAACTTTCTGATACAAGCTCAATCGCTAGAAATCGAAAGTAATGTCATAGACTCGTGCAAATCGAACAAGACGTTACTATGAAATTACATTTAGCATGTTTTGAATCCATGAATGAAAGAAATTTCATTTTAGAAGAGTCCATAACTACGTATCAATTTCATATGCATTGTGCGAGGTAAATATTGGATGTGTCCAAGAAGAATGAGAAGCGACCAAATGGATTAATCAGTTAATGGCATTCTTCAATGGCGGTTTATTATCCCAATGACCTGAGGTATAAGGTCATTTAGTTTTGTTTTTCACTGGGTGTTAGCTTATTTTCTGGTTAGCTTATTTTTCGGTTACTGCATGAAAACGTAACGTTGTGTACTAATGCGGTGGGAGGTAGGAAAAAATGATTTAATGATCCATATGGCAATTTGCAACTTCAATTTGAAATAGACCGGAGAGGATAATATTTCGGTGAGATGATTTGTGAGAGCAGAGTCGTGCGATAAGTGTATGAGACACTGTAGGAGAGCAAATCATTCACGGTAACAAGAAATGACGAAAGTATTACGAGATTAACATATCCATGTCTGGTATTTTTTGAAATATCACAAAGTGCAGAGGGATACAGCACTACTACAAAAACGGTCTTTTAGACCCCCTCATTTAGACCCTTTGCCAAAAACACAGGTCTATATATTACTTTCTACCCACCAAAGTATTTTAAAACCGGTGAATACTATTACCACCTGTCTATATGTCCAACACAAATTAAGACCCGTGTTTATTTATTTTCACCGGCCCAAAAGATACAAAGTATCACCGGTCCAAAAGATACAAATTATCACCGGTCCATAACTCCATAAGGTAGGTAGGGATTATAAAGATATCATCATCTTTTTCTCATTTCATGGTCAACAAACTAGATCTACACACAATCCCCCACCTACCACCACTGCGCAACGTCAAGCTACAAAGGACAGAACCACCTTCTTTTTGTTCTTCACTCCGACCATCGTCACCACCATTAAAGGTTGGTTCAAGCTTTTCCTATTCAGATTTTGTGTAATTCTTGCTTAACAATCGAATTCAGGGCCTCTTTTCAGATCCAACAAACAAAGTTTCTATGAAGATATCTGTTTGTTGAGGATATTTGCAGCGTAGTAAGTGAAAGTGTGACGGGTGGTGTTCGGAGCTGCTGATATGTAGTTATTGTCTGGCATCTTGGTTGAGTGGGCTGCTGCAATATCTCGTCGCATTGTCCCTGTTTCTTTGTATTTTGTTTGTAATGTCTCTTTGTTTGGTTAGTAATTCTTTCATGATGATGTATGTATCTTTGTATTTGCCTATTCTCGAGTGTAAATATGGGATTCAATAAACAATCCCACACAACCTTTTATACGTAGTTTCAATAAGCAATCCAAACAACCCTTTTTATAAGCATTTTGAGTTACAGAAATGCATATAGAGGGGGCTGTATGAGAGTGCTTATTGAATCCGCTTATAAATAGGTTGTTTGGGATTGGTAATTTTTTTTTAAAATAAAATCCACATATAGACCGGTTATTATGATACCAACCGGTCTTAATAATAGTCTTTTAGACCGGTGCACCAACCGGTCTATATGACTTTCATCTTTTAGACCTCCCCTCATTTAGACCGGTTGGGTAACCGGTCTAAAAGGCTCCTGCAACCGGTCTAAAAGCCTTTTTTCTGTGGTAGTGCAGTCATGGACCTAAACTTAGTTGAGGTGTTGTTGGAGTTTTTGTAAATTACTACATAGGTATTGAATCAGTTTATGTGAACTGGGTACTTGAATGTTTTGCTAGTAACATCTTGGTATAGTGTTGAGTGGTTCTATTGTTGTTGTTTTGCACAAGTGGGAGTCTGAAAGGATCAGTGTGCAAAGAAAAATGTCTTACAACTAGTCTTCGTAGAAATTTCAAAGGGTCACACTGGTGCACACTAAAAGGAACACGCAAGCGGAAATGAGAAAAGAGTGACGAAATGGAATAGAATTGAAGAAGAAATGAAAATATGAAATTATTTTCATGGAGAGGTAAAAAAGTAATTATCCGGGGTGTTTATATTTATATGGGATAAGTATATGAGCGAATAAAATGCAAACCTACAAACCCTAAGGATTTGGGTATTTGGCCGAACCCTCAGAGGTGTTTGAGTCTATGTCAAACTTGTATTAGGGATTACAAAGGAACTCTCATATGTTCTTTTGTATGCAACAAATATAAATTCCTTCTAACTGAACTCATAACCTTCCCCATAACCCCCTAAATTATCCCATCTATCCCTCTCTTCATTCGATCGGTCGACCAAGGGTTTAAACCCTTTGAGCCGATCCAAATTGACCCAAGTCGATTTATTCTAGTCTACTAGTTACCCGCATTCATACTCTCCTAACTGTGTAGTACCGGTAGATACCTTATGTAGCCAACGTGGTGATTCTCCCCATAAACCCTAATCTGTTCGTGTGAAGAATCAACCAAGAAAAAGGCGATTATGTGCAAACTGTGAAGGTCTAGAAGCTTACATAACTTCAAGATCAAGTAAGTAATTCTATGAACACCCTTTATACATGTTAGACTTAGGTTATATCACTGATTACAAGATCTGTTATTAGGGGTTTGGTATGCATGGCCTTTATATGTTTATTTTTCGCTATGCATGTTTTATAAGCCATGCGGATAACCACCAATATCCTAAAGAAGGTTCAAGGGTTTGTTGGTTTAGGGGAGCTTGATAAATCGGGTTTGAAGGTTCCCGTAAGTTTCTTGAAGATCTAGTCTTGATGGTAACTTTGAAGACAAACAATGTATTAGCTGTTTCTCGATGATTTAAGAAAAGTGATTTTTTTTAGAGTACAAGTTTTGTAGACTTGAGTTGGAAAGATCGAAACTTTAAAGTTTTCTAAAGGTTAGTATATCAAGATTACAACAAGCTAATTTACAGCATGTGATTGTGGAGGCTTTTTCAACAACTGAAGTAGGATATATGACATTTATTGAGGCTTGGAAGAAGGAAATATGGCTAAAAGGACTCACGACAAAGTCATGATTTGAGCTAAGATTAGTAGCGGGTATTGCTATCGGCGCCTTGATTAAAGGTTGATCTCGGTAATTAGTGTTCACTAACAACAACAGTTTCTCCTACCCTCTAGTGAAAATTAGCAATCGCATCTATACCCTAAATCCCTAAATCCCTAAATCGCTTCTCACCTTTATCGTGTTATAATTTTGTGTTCGTACAGATTTGTCGTGCGATCAAGACTTTTAACGATTTTAGGTTTTGTTAGGGTTTATATTTTCCAAGTCTCGTCTTAGGGTTTAGTGTTAGCTTCACTAATTATACGTTTTATTCGAGGATAATCATTTTTCCATTGATAACTTTTCCACAACAGTTTACGGTTTACATTATGTAAGTCTTTTGTGTTGTTCGCGACAAAAACCCTAATTTATTAGGGATTCACCTTTCATCTAGAAGAATTAGATGATAATTGTATCTTCCTGCTTTGTTTGTATGTGCTTGTTTTGTGGATGAAAAGTAGGTTTTTGGGTTAGGGGGAGTGGGGAGAAGAAAAGGCAAAAAGACAATAGTTGGCCGGTTAAACCATGGATACTTGAACTGGAAATTTCGAGAAGGTTGCTGAAAAAAATCATGAATTCAAAAAGGAATTTATTAAACGAAAAACTTGTGTTTGTGGGAGAGGATAGGTTACCACTAACACCTTCGGTAACTAATGTGACTATTGATGGTGCTAACTTGTTTGGTGGTGATGATCAGGTGAATGCGCCTGATGAGTTGAATGATGATGATGAGCATCTTGAGGGTAAGGATCACTTGTGGTAATACATGTCATACATGCAAGGGAGGTAATTAGAGGCTATGGTTGGAGCTAATTTTGAGAAGAATGTGACTATTGATTCGATTAATGCTTTGCCTAATGAGACACAGGTTTCTACTTAATGTGATCAAGATCCTAAGGATAATGCCACGTCACCTATAGGCGAAGCTACTGTTCCATTGGGTAATACTATTCCACTAACTCAAGATACCACTATTCATGTTAATGAAACTGTTACACCTAGTATTGACGCCTCGAGTGTTAAGACTACTCTTGAGCCAATGGACAACATTAATACGAAGCCGGTTTCGTATGCAAGTGCAACAACTTCTGAAATGAAGAAAGGTAAAGCTAATTTTTGATATTTGGAAAGTAAAAATATATGTGATGGTGTTGATCTTTTAATCCCAACAAAATTTGTTGAAGAGATAGCAATCGGTTAGAAAACACCCTATATGGCTACTTTATTGGTAAACGGATTGCATTCCTGGTTGTTGAATATTTTGTAAGAAATGTTTGGGCTAAGTTTGGTATTACGAAGGTAATGATGAATGCTAAGGGATTCTTTTTCTTTAAATTTGGTTTGAAAAAAGGTTTAAAGGATGTCCTTGAGGGTGGTATATGGATGATTCGCATTATACCTATCATTCTTAAACCTTGAGCTATGAACAATAATTTGTTGAAGGAAGACCTAGCTCATGTCCCAGTGTGGCTTAAATTGCACGACGTGTCACTGGCTGCATTTTCGAAGGATGGTTTGAGCCTTATTGCGACTAAGCTTGGCATTCCAAAAATGGGTGACACATTTACAAGCACAATGTGTGTTGATTCATAGGGTAGGAGTAGTTTTGCTAGTACCTTGATAGAAATTCGTGTTGAAGATGAATTAAAAGACAGTTTGATCATTGGTATACCTTTACTTGATGGGTCGGGTTTTTCAAAAGAAACGATTTGAGTGGAATATAAATGGAAACCACCGTGTTGTAGTTCATGTAAGACGTTTGGTCATACTATTGATCAATGTCCAAAAAAAGTTGTGGTTTCGGTTCTAGTTGTTGAGAAGTCTAATGACAACTTTCAATTAAGTCGTGGTTAATAAGCGTAATAGTGGTAAGAATGGCAATCCTAAAGGTGGTTTGAAGGCTGGTCTAAACGTGGGTTCTAAGCTCCAATACCAACCAAAGGCAAAATCGGCTACTTCTAAAACTTCTAACACGTCTAATTTGGCTAAGGATATTGGTAATGATAACACATCTAAGGTGGTAATGAAAAGGTTTTGAGTTCCAAGAATGTGGTTACATCAAATAAGTATGATTTATTATCAAATGAATTTGACACTATCTGGAGGAGGTTAATGCAACTGGTAATGAAACTAGAACGAGCAAGGTGTAAGAAAAAGTGGATGCTGGTGATGATAGCGAGGGTGAGGTGGAGAAAGTTGACAATGAAACTGGGAATTTTATGGCATCGGGAAGTAGAAGTCGATATAGGACTAAGAACTTGTATGAACAATGGAAGAAAACAGTGGGTGCGGATTATGATCCATATGATGATGATTTGTACAAGGATCAGGAGATCAGCAGGCTTTCTGTGACCATTGGGATATCAAGGTTCGCGGACGAAACAAGAAGTAGGTTATTTTTATGTCATGTTAAGTCATTGTAATCTAATCATAGTCGTATCTTCGTTATAGAAGTAGCTTGCTTTTGTTATGTTAGGTTTTGCCTATGTAACGGGCTGAGTAATGGGACTCACCCACATCCGTTGTACTTAAACATTTTTTTGAAGTAATACATTTATCGAGAAACCCTTTACCCAAAAGAAAAAGGTTGATCCCGGTCCGAGGTTCCAACATGAGTTAAAGTTAGTGAGTATCGGTATAAGCTAATAGTGATACTAAGGTGGACATTATTATATGTAGTGTGCATATTAGCTTATAGTTCAATTAGGGGTTAAAGCGAAAGTTTTATTATACTAGGAAAATAGGTTCGTTTATAAGACTTGCATGGCATGATACTCCAACAACCGACTTTCCTGTATGCGTTTCCTTATTTGTTTCTGGCCAACTATATTGAGTTCTTCACTTGATAAAACCCCAACTCCGATTCTCTCCTATGGCGACTCTTTAAACCCTAAATCCTCTAATTCGTTTCTTCTTCAAATCTGCCTATAACATTGGATTCTTTGCATCGATCTAATCTTGTTCTTGCTTAACTTCACTGTTAATTGGTTCATGATCTGATTGGTGTTTGTTTCTTCTGTTTTAATTAGTTTTGGAGAATAGTTTTATTAGGGTTTTTAGATTCGATTTTTGGCTACTTACAAGGTTAACGTGATCCTAACTCGTTAGGGTTATTTAGGAGCCTGATCGTATACATCCAAGAGTACCTTGAACGTGATTACTTTTATCTTGGATCTTCATTCATGGGGGCAGGTTAGTTTCTGGGACGTGCGTACTAAAACCCTAACGTTAGTTAGGGTTTTCTTTTGTTCGATTTTGGGTTTATGCTGGATATTGTCGATTTCTGGGATTGTTAGTGGGGTTGCGGAGAGATGGATAAAGGGTTTTTGAACAAGGGTAGCTTGTCGGTTAAAGCTACTCTAACAGCTACCAACTTGGCCGATCAAGTTGGTACGAATACGGACAATGACTCGATGGGACGCGTGGCACACCGGCAAACCTAATCCATATGAATCACTGGAGGCTAGGCTTAAAAGTCTTGAGGAGAGTATGGAATTGATTAAATTCTTTGGTCCCGACTTCATGTAATGCGCCCAAGGTTGTTCGCACCCTAGTGATTATGATGGTACGTTTAACTCGTGTGGGTGATGCAAATATGGACAATACAAGTCGAATTGATATGAATGTTGGGGTTTGAGTCGAACACTAATGCACCTCCCAAGGTGGTGAATGTTGCTACTCGAATCACCCTTATACTCGTGATGGTCCTTTGACTTGATTCGGTAACGTTAATTTTGAAACTAATCTTTGGTGGTCGGATGTTGCTTCAAGGATGGTAAGAATGCTTCTACTTACGGTCTTAATGTGAGTGATAGTATACACAATGATGTGAGGTCGTTTGCTAATGTGTTTAACCCGGAACGTGTATCTAGGAAAGTTAACTTCCGTTTATTGGTGAATGAGAATCGAATTGTTAATCATGATACGCTTCTTCCTAAGGTCGCTATGGAGGTGTGTTTAACCGCTATGATAATACTCTTGTTGGCTTCTTTGTCGGCAAGAATATTGCATTCAGATTGGTAAAAATTATGTCACCAATACATGGGGTAAGTTTGGTTTAAAGAAACTTATGAAGAATGATGATGGTGTATTTCTCTTTAAATTTGATTCTAAAGAGGGTGTTGAGAATGTTCTTCAACGAGGACCTTGGATAATTCGTAATTCTCTATCATCCTCACTAAATGGACTCGATGTGCTATTGTCCAAAAGTGAGGTTACCAAAGTGCCTGTGGATTAAATTGCATAATGTGCCATTACTTGCATATTCGGAAGACGGGTTGAGCCTTATTGCTACTCGGTGGGTAAGCCGATCATGTTAGATGCATTCACTAGCTCCATGTGCGTTGACTCATGGGGTCGTATTAGTTTTGCTCGTGCCCTTGTTGAGTTATCATCGGGCCGATCTTAAACATGTGGTAACTATGGCTATCCCTAAGAAGGATGATAGTGGTTTTCTGACGGCTAGTATCAAGGTTGAATATGAATGGAAACCTCCACATTGCATGGAATGTAAAGTGTTTGGGCATGAAAATGCTTGTTGTCCTAAGTCTCTAAGGAGCATCATTCGATGCTCACTTTCGACATTGGATGTGAATGATGATGGTTTTAAGGTGGTGCGAATCGAAAGCCAAACCCCAAGGTCCGAAGTTGTCTAGCGGTATTAATATGGGTAAGGGTCCTAAATTTGCTCTAGGAAGGTGTTTATATCCCAAAGAAGAAGACGTCGGACGTTGCTAGTGTTAATGCTACTGGTACTCTCACATTACTTCTAACTCTTTTGGGACACTTGAGGTGCATGAGGACACGGGCATTCTAAGTCCGGTGGTTGATTCTACCACCGAGGAGGCGAAGATTGGGGATTCTCTTGGTTGTTCTAAGGAAGCAGATGTGGATCTTGGTCGTACAATGGAGGTTAATGAGGATGAGTTGAATAAGGCGGTTCTACATCACATGTACCGCTTGTGAGTGATTCAATGGGAACAATGGATGTTGGTTCTACTCCCATAGTTGAGAAAATTGGTAAGCTTGAAAACTACTTATTCCGGGAAAGCTACTCTTGTGGATGATGATGGTCAACCTATTCCGTCTACCTCTTCTACTAAGAGAGCTAACCCTTTTCTAAAGTGGGAGAGATTGAGGTGTCGATTCGAAGATGAGGTTGTTGCTAACCCATTTGATGAGTCTGCTAATACATTTGGTGGTGGCCAAGGGTATGAAGATGAGTATGATGAATATGACTGATGACTATGCGAAACAGGTTCGTGATCTTCACGGAACTTGGATCTTTAATGCCATGTATGGCACAACGTTTCAAGTTCCTAGAAATAACCTTTTTCATTGTGTCATATGTTATCATTTGAGTAGTGTTTTGTTTCTTGTTTAGATAATTGGAAGTATCTTGTTATGTAAGCTTTATGCCTATGTAACGGTCGATATATGGATTTCACCATATACATTGTACTTAAACATTTATTTGGTTAATATATTTACTGTGGTGCAGGATTACTCCCTTTACCCAAAAAATATATGGACTTGTATAATCTCCCTCATATGTATAGTATAAAAGGAGGTGAGAGGAGAGGGATTTTTTTTGTACAGTATCATTCTTTTTCCTTGATCAATAAACGACGTAAACGTTTTATTCCGCATCATTGCTTCCTGGTTGTTGATCACAAGTTCAACATTAGCATTGGCCCTCATGGAAACGGTAGGTGTAATCCATCAAACCACAAAAACATATTGCAAGTATTATTGTTGTTGTGGTGATAGCTCATACTCATGCTAGCTAGTTTTGTTACGTTGATCATGGATTAAATAGCAAAACAAAGTAGTTTCAATATAGTATAGTACTTTTTCCAACCCAAAAAAGTGTGCTACCAAAAGCATGTATTTTTACTTGGTTTAACATTTTATCTCTCTCTAATTAGAACCTAACTTTCAATTTGACTATGATTCTATAATTTGCTTGCTTAATACTCCACTTTTAGCATCGATTTTCTTTAATGCAATATTCTCATTATCTAATCCATCATTATTGGTTAATGAATAGTTCGAATCTAAAAGATCCTCTAAAACTAAGTCAAAGCGGTTGGTTTAAAACTAAATTAATACTCCTCAAATTATTAGCATGGCCTTCACCTCCGCCTGCCGGAAATAAAGAATCCATTCTTCCGATCCATTCTTTTACGCAGCGGTGGAGGATCAAGAGCTAAGCCCCTCCTATTCGAGGTCGGGTGGCCTTGCCCCACAAGCACCCAACCTTCTTTTGCTCTTCCTTGGGTTGCCTCCACGAACGCCACCCAGGAGCCCTACTCATATTCCAAAGGCGCCATCGAAATTCAAGCGCAAGTACCAACTTTCAGAATGTCATAATACCAACTTTCATAATGTCGTATGTGATCAATGAACCTATCGACTAGGTAGCTCCCAGAAAATGCCGTTAGGCGTCTTAAGAGCTGCAAGTCAAGATAGACAAGACGGCATTGATTGGGCATTGCATCATGAGTCCCAACGGGGCGGGGGAGCTGGCAGCTTCCTGTTGCAATTGTTCGCTTAGCTGGGAGTGGTGACCCCGGCTTGACTCTATTTATTATTATGGTAAATTAGTGTATCAAGATGTCAATCTTAGATCTTATTCGTTCGATCGTCCACCTACTAGACTCACCTTTGGCTTTCGTCTCGGTAGGTGTATTATTCTACATTTTCCCAAAAGAACATTCATTCATTTCTTTCTTCCCCGTCGACCACGACCAGCGAAGCGACGCGAAAAATCCGGACCCGGAAAGGGGAAGGGCCGATGGTGGGCATTTGGTAAAGTCGGGTCGATCGGGTGTCTTCATTCAGCGATGGTACGTAAGAAGAACGTTCTATTAGACAACAAAGATCGCATTTTTTTCACTTCGTTCAAATAAAAGTTCTACCCATACGGAATTCTTCTGTTTCTCAATATCATCTCTATCATCATCTCTATTCTCTTTATCAATTCTCCTATCCCACCTAGGTCTATGAATTTCTATCAATTCCATTACCTTATCCTTAGCCATGAGGTTCCAACATTTTTTCACAATTTTCGAGGAGTTGTTCCGGGCATACTAAAAAAGG
>CM040242.1:245183438-245374814 GCA_022545495.1 Chrysanthemum lavandulifolium
GCGAGGGATGTAAATGTGAACATATAGTTAAATAATTAATTTTCTGAAGTCGATCATAACCATAACTGCTTCTTTATCCGATTTATACGCGTTCTTAATAGTTAGTTATTATTTAAATATCTTAAAATTAATATAGTACATTCTTGGAAAAGATGTTGATGGAGCCATGTGAGGATCCATCATCAAGACAAGTTGTCAAGCAAGCTATAAATACTTACCTTAGAGCACTAGGTGTCAAAACGAGGGTCGGGTTAGGTAATCGTCTTGCCACCTCGCCACCACATCAAGATCTCATTTTTTCATAACTAACTACAACAAACCCCCTCCTCACTCATAACAAACCTCAACCTCTTCATTTGGGACCCACCACTACCACTTTATTCAAAACAAATAAAAAACAAACACACAAACACAAACAGCATCATCACTTCTGTCAGAAGCTTTGCTCGTCGTCCTCACGATTTCATCTTCAACGACGAGGAACTGCGAGCCACCCCGGTGTGGCGGCGGGGCACGGCGAACCTCCATGTCATCTACGGCGAGGCACGAAAAACCCCACACCGGGTGCTCTTAAACCCTCTTCAAAATAGTTCAAACAAACCTTCCAACTTATACATTACTCTTGTTCTCACTCTACAAGCTAACATATGGGTCTAATGAGGCTGCCATCTTCTTTGGTTTCTAATGTAAAAGGTTTTAGCAAATTGAACGCTTATCGTAGTAAAAGAATTTATATGGATGTACCAAAAGGTCATCTAGCGGTGTATGTTGGTCAGAACAAGAAGAGGCAGTTTGTTGTCCCAATAGCATACTTGGAACAACCATTATTTCAAGAGTTGTTACGTCAATCGAGATCACAGCCCAATTACATTCATTATGACATATTGTTTAGCAATGATCATGAGCTTCCTTCTTCACAATTATTTATTATTTTTTTTCAATAATTCTTTGAAGGATATATATAAATTCTTTCAAGAATTATTTGTAGATATGAAAAGGTATTTTCTTCCATCAAAGACATACAATTTTGCTCTAATGTTTGAAAAAGCAAAGTTGATACATGAATTTTGTTTCGACATGTTGCAAAACATAAATGGTGCTTAATAATTGATAAATTTGTTGAACTTGGTGACGACTAAGTCCATTTTCTCGTTTTTTTTATTATGTGTGCGATCAGTTTTATTCTCCGGAACTCACAATATAGATATTCTTTGCATCAAGTAGAAATCAATGTACTCTTGGTAGTTGGTACAGATATAAAAATTCATGTCACTACAACAAGGTGATTAATTATACACACTTTCAAGGGATATGTATGAACTTAAGTGCATGAAACGCTGTAAAGTTCATACTCGAGTCGTGCAAGAAGAAAATTAGTGTTCAATCCAGGGTGGAGCTACGAATCTAAATTAGAGAGGAAGACTTACTTCATCGTAAAACACAAGGTAGTGTTAATAACTGTATCCGAACAACATACAAAAGTCCTATTTTGTTAAAAAAGTAATCGACGAAAATTATTCTAAGCTTTAAATAGAAGAAATTTAAATTCCAAACTTGAACAGAGCTAGCTTGCGAAAATCAATCTTTAAAATAAATATCAATGTGTTCACTATGAACTACTGTAACAAGCTAGTATATTCTAGAAAGTAAACCCTAAAAATAATTTCTCTCTGGCGAAAAAGCGACTAACATCTTCTAAGATTCCATAACATCATTAATTTATTCATAATCTATTCACTGTGTGGGTCGGTTAACAATTAATTCTTACTCGAATCGTGGGTCGGTGTTAATTATAACATGCATGCTACACCGATTTTATTATTTGCATGATCTAACTTGTTAATAGTGGGTCGGTGTTAATTGCTTACTCAAATCGCAAATCGTCTTATTTTTATCGAACCTGCTATCATGATTGATGTTGGATAGTATCTTGTGATTATAATCATGCCTTAGTTCTACTAAGGTTATCGTGACTGAAGATTGACGTGGATCTTCTTGCTTTCCTGGTGTTTCGTATTTCTTAGGGTTTCGGTTCTTACTTTTCTGGTGTTCGTTTTTTTAGGGTTGTTTTACTTTCTTGTTTGTTGTTATGGACAAGGTTGATGAATTAAATGCTGATGTGAATGAGCCTACTGTTAGTCTTGGTGAGTCGATTCTTCAATCGACAATGAACCCTAATAGTAGGAATGATGAGTTTACTGGTATTGCTTCTAGTTCTCGTTATGATGGACAAGTAGAGCCGGTTTCACTTGGTTCAAGCCCTAGTCATGACGCACCTAGTCATGACACGCCTGAGGGTCATGATACTTTATTGAAAATCGTGCTATTGAAAAACAAATCATGAGGAAAACTTGTTCTTGTGGGTGACGATGGGCAACCGTTAAAACCGACCATGACGGTGGATGCTACTACTTCTATGGGGCTAATCCATTTGAGCATCTTAAGGTGCCGTCGCACGAAGGAGCTAGAAGAGATGCTTTCGCTATTGGTTATTATTCGAAACCTCCTCAAGATACGAGTGGTCCTATGGCTTCTAATGGTAATGGCCATAATAATGCTAATGATAGGGTTGATACGAATGCACATGGGGTTGTTGGTATTGAGAAGGTTGGTGTTTTGAAACAACCTTCTTCATCGTATGCTGGTGTTACTTCTACTGAACCAAAGAAACACATGTCAAATTTTCGTAGGTTGGAGTGTAGTATGAAAGCTAATGGTGTGGATCTTTCTGTCCCAATGAAAGTGGTTGAAGAGGTGAACACTAGGTTTGAGAATACTTTGTATGGGTATTTCCTTGGTCAACGCCTTGCTTTTCCTGTTGTTGATTACTTTGTACGCAATGCGTGGGCTAAGTTTGGTATACAAAAGGTAATGATGAATGCAAAGGGTTCTTCTTCTTTAAGTTCAATTCAAGAAAGGTGTTGATGATGTGCTTGAAAATGGTCCTTGGTTGATTAGAAATGTACCTATTATTCTTAAACCATGGACATTGAACACCAATGGATTTGACCAACATCCGGTGTGGGTTAAATTCCATGATGTTCCTCTTGCTATGTTTTCGATGATGGCCTTAGTCTCCTTGCCACATTGATAGGCACGCCTAAAAGGTTAGATGCTTTTACTAGCCAAATGTGCAAGGACTCGTGCAACGTAGTAGTTTTGCTAGATGCATGATTGAAGTGAAGTCGGATGAGGTGCTAGGACGACCTTCTTGTTGAGATACCGTTACTTGATGGGTCGGGTTCGACTATTGAGAAGATACGGGTTGAATACTGAGTGGAAACCACCTCATTGTAATAAATGTAAGTTTTTGGTCATACTCTTATTGAATGTCCTAAAGTTGTTGAACCTCCGTCGACCTACTAAGCGTGTTAATGATGGTTTCAAGACGGTAAATAATAAGAAGAAGGAAAGCAAGGTGGTTCTACTATTCGGTCAAGGAGGGTTTACTAAACTGTTGTGGGTAAGCGTTTCAATATCAACCCAAAAGACTCCTCCGAACCTAAGAAAGTGGAAGTCACTAAGAAGAATGCTTCGATGTGGCTAGTTCAAGTGGAACAAAGATCTCACATCTAATCGGTTTGATGCTCTTAATATGGAATATACGGATGCTTTTGGTACTCCTTCTAATGACACCAACAAGGATGTGGATTCGGTCGCATACAATGGAAGTTAATGAAGATAAGTCTACTAAGACAGTATTGCATCACAAGAAACCCTTGTGAGTGATTTGAAAGAGATGGAGTCGGGTGTGGCTCCTAAAACTAGTGATTCTTGTATTCGCCCGCCTCTTCTACTAAGAGAGTTAACCCTTTTCTAAAGTGGGAGATATCGTGGTGTCGATTCGAAGATGAGGTGGTTCTAACCCATTTGATGAGTCCGCTAATCTATTCGGTGGTGGCCAAGAGTTTGAAGATGAGTATGATGACTATGACTACGATGACTATGCGAAGGTTTACGATCTTCCGGAATTTGGATGCCTTTAATGCCATGTATGGCACAAAGCTTCAGGACCCAGGAAGTAATTTTATTCGTTATGTCCCATGTTATCATTTGAGTAGTGGTTTATTTTCTTATTTAGAAAATAGGTAGTATCTTGTTATTTAAGCTTTACGCCTATGTAATCAGTGAGATATGGGATTTCACCATATCCATTCAGACTTAAACGTTTTTGGTTAATATATTTGGGTGTGTGGGATTACTCCCCTTACTAAAAAAAAAAAACAAGCTAGTATATTCTACACCCAAAAGTTAAATTATGTTTATAGTCATATTAAGCTTATTCGAGGTTTTCATCATTAAAAGAACTTCAGTACTTCACCATCTAGGCATCAAGTTTTATTGTTTATATCCATTGTTGAAGATATGTCACAAAATCAGAAATACAGTACTAAATAACTATTCTAGAATTACCAATAAAAGTACGTGCGGCAATAGCAGGGTCTATCATCATTCATCAACAAGCACCACCTATTCTAGAATTACCAATCACGCTACTTGAGAATATAAAGAATACATGCTTAGATAAGTGATGTTAATTAGCTGGTTAGGGGTGCCAAATCGAAAACTGTATGTAATTTGGGCTAAATATTTAGCTGCAAGATATACCTTAAACTGAGCTCTATAAACCCATGCTATGCGGGCCAAAATATTAGGTCCATTTTTTCAAGTCATTTAGTATTTATAATTTTGATCATGTCATTGGGTGAACAGTTTTTTGATAATATTTCATCATATTACCTATTACTAATACATTAGCCATTAGGCACTGACTTTGGCAAGAAAAGGCATAATGGTAAGCTTAGTCAATTGGTTTAAGGATTGTCGGGAAACTTATGAGGCCTTTGGTTGAATTCGAATCTTGGCATTGGCATGGGACTATTCTTTTTACTTTTAAATTTTTAATTTTAACAAGATAACACAATGACTCTTAAATTTTATGTTTTTAAAGAATGACCCTAAAGTTTAAATTGTTTGTTACTCCTTCGTCTCAAATTTTATGTCGATTTTGATTTTTTACTCAATATTTGACCTTAAATACACTTTTTGTATTATACAATACTATTGTAAAATATATAAATAAATTATTATTTAATGTACTTTTTCTAAAATATTCAATAATGTATTTTTATTTATTTAAAACAAATATCTTAATCTTTTTATTTAATTATCATTCTTAATTTTCATTTATAATTATATTTGATGTACATGGTAAAAGTTCATATATATATATATATATATATATATATATATATATATATATATATATAGGGATGAGATCAAATAAAAAGAAGAGTTGTGGTAAAAAGAATAAGAAGAATTTTGGATCCTTGATTTAAAATCAATGGATGAGATTAACTTTCATCCTAACTAACTATTAAAGCATGAAAGTAATTTTAAATGCTAACTATAATCCTAACAACCTATATTGATAAACCTTAGTTATTATTATTCTTTTCTCCACACCAAAACACACACTTCCAACTCTCCCCTGCACCATAAAAAAACATAGTTTCCCTCCACAAATAAACTCACAATCCTGTATAATCCATTAGGGTTTGTAAAATTAGGGGTTTGTAAAACCAATTAAATTAGGCTTCTTCAACCGTTCAATCTTCAATCAAATTAGGGTTTCTAAAACCAATTATAATCTTCAGTGAATAATTAAGGGTGAAAGTTAAAGGTTAACGCATTTTTAATCACATCTACTATAATATCTTTGTTAAGAATTAAAATTACTACATACTTTCAAATTTTTTCGATCTAGCTAATATGACGTGTTGGTAGTAGGTTCTGGGTCACCTTGAAAAAATTTGCATGATTAGTCCTACGTGATAACGATCGTTATAAAAACAAAAACAAAAACAAAATTTAAATTTTTTAATTCATAATTTTATAAAAATGGATAAATTTTATAAAATATTTTTAATTGTAATTGGTTTTTTTTTAAACGTTTTTTTAAAACGATTTTTTAAAAAACGTAATTTTATAAAAATTTTAAATTTTTAAAAAAACGTATTTTTAAAAAAAAAACTTAATTTTAAAAAAACGTTTAAAAAACCCGCTATTTAATTAAAAATATTTTATAAAATTTATCCATTTTTATAAAATTATGAATTAAAAAATTAAAATTTTTGTTTTTTTTTTTTTTTAACGATCGTTATCATCTAGCTAACGGTGGTTATCATGTAGGACTAGCTGCGCAAATTTTTTTCAAAGGTGACTGCAACTACTACCAACAATGGTCATATTAGCTAGATCGAAAAAATTGAAAATACTAGCTTTGACCCTTAACAAAGATATCATGAGATGTATTTTGAAAAAGACGTTGCATTTTAATTTTCACCCAATAATTAATCGGGTCTCAATTAATCGCATTCGTGTTTGTATTGTGAAAATTGTTGACTACTCGTAACTAAAAAGCTCAATCAGTTCCCGGATGCCATCGATCCATAACAACGAGAATAAAGGTATGTTTGTTTATGCGATTTTATGATTAATGTGTATAATTTTTAATTAAATAACTAACAAGGAACAAACATTGATTTTGTTGATTTTGTTTTAATATGGTGCATCTGCTATAGCTTTTTCTTTTGTAATTAGCGTGTTTGATACATAATTTTGTGCTATTAGTGTAACCTGATGCAGATTTGTGTTTTTAGTAGGATTCGATAGGAAAATTAGTGAATTTGGTACATAAATTTGTGTTATTAGTGTACTTGATATACATCTGTATGTGTCTCTAGTAAAATTGTATGCACAAATTATTGTTTCAATTGTACTTGATATAAAGTGTGTATTTTCAGTGTAATTCGATGAAAATATGTATTTTGTAATGGAATTTGATGCACAAATTAGTGTTCTTGTTGTATTTGTAATAAAATTTGATGCACAAAATAGTGTTATTTCGTCATTTCATACATAAATTTATGTTATATTGTAATTTGATGCATATTTGTATTTGCGGTGAATGTGATGCATAAACTAGTGTTATTAGTGTACTTGGGGAGGGTGGAAGTTTGAACCCTGTCACCCAAGGGTGCCACGTCACCTCTATCCAATAAAAACCTTCCAACTCAAAACTACCCCAATACTACCCTAACACTACCCTACCCTAGGCGAATTGGTACCCTAGTACCGATTTTATTTATTTTTTTTATTTTTTTCATATATTTTAATAATAAGTAATACTCAAAACAATTTTTTTTATTACTCCTCCTTCTAAATACGAGTAAAATTAAGGCTATGTTAAGTATTCAGTATGAGTAAATTGGGCTTTCTAATTGGACACATCCATTCAATAGAATAACGGGCCAAACAAAAGTTAACTCATTGACCATTTGACCTAATGCGTCATTTGCTTTCTTCTTCTTCAAAATGCCGTCTGCACCTCTGCTTCAGTTATAGTGCTTTTTTCTTTTTTCCTTAATGGTGTGTTCAATTAAGGTATGCACTCATTTGCAACGTATACATTTGCAACGTTCACCTTCGGCTTCCCAACTCGCAAATCCAACCCGCCCCCCTTACCCGAGCTACACGGAATGGTGTAGCCGTGCGGGTTCGTGAACTCGCCCCCCAACCCGACTCCCACTCCGTCATGCCTTATAGAAATTCGTCCTTAGAGTAGATTCCTGTAAACATATGACTGTTATGTTATTTTTAATATATAAATATGTGTTATTAGTGTAATTTTAATTAAAATTGTATTTGTTGTGGAATTTATGCACAAATTAGCGTTATTAGTTAATATGATGCACAAATTGGTGTTATTATTGTATACGTTGTAAAATTTGTATTTGTATAAAATTTTGATGCGCAAATTAGTCTTCATGGTTTTTGTGGGCAGGCTGGAATTGTGCGAAAGGCTTTTCATGTGCTCTCTAGTGAGAAAATTGACGAGCACTTGACTGCCATCAGCGAGCATACTAGATTTAAGTGACTGGGACTATTTTCATGTATACGTTGCAACAATGTTGTTCTTGACTCGCATCCTGTTTTAACACTTTTTTTTATTTGCGTTGGTGATGTGTTTATTTTACTTCAAACTTGCTAAAGTTATGCTACTTTGCAACTTATTTTGATTGAAATGGTACAACAGGAGAAATCTTGAGTTCTTGACTCTTTTTTTCAGACTTCTAAAAAGTCACTATTACCATAATATTCATTCTGCATCACGCATTATTTACATTTGTAATTTTCATGGCGTTTATTCCTCTACCTTAAGAAGCTTGCATATATCATCAAGCTGGTACCATTACCATCTCAGTCTCACAATTTTGGCGTTTGGCTTGCAGCTGACAACATATTACATTCGTTTATTCGTACTGGAGTTAACTAAAAGTCTAAAAAGACATGCAATTGTAATAAGTGGTAAGGTAATTCACCATATCAGTAATTTTGACAACTTTTAACATAGTTGTTTCCAAGCAGCAAAATAACACATGTGTTTATGAAATTAGCATATAAGTTACAATTTCATTGTGGGATTGATCTCTACTCTGTACATCGAGTGAGGATTACAAGGAAGCATGGTGTTATTACAAATATCTAATCAATCACAAACGAAACAATAAGAAACCAGAGACCTTTTCTTGATCACATATTTATAGTGATATACATTTAATACAGTAAAAGGTACACGTTAATTGTTCTTTTATCTTCATCAATTAAAGCCGATGGATTCCAAATGAAGATCTTAGCCTCTTTTGATGAGCATATCTTGAATGTCTCGTCTTTCCTGACCACATACCTGAACTCCCATATATGATCTTTTTTGTTGTTCTCAAGTAGTATACCTGTGGTCATCAAGAACCAACATTGTTCATTAATATTAATGCAAATATCACATTATAAATTTATTATGCAACTTTTAGCGCAAAGGAATCAAAACTCACTCTTAAGATCAAGATGTGGCCAAATGAACCTTAGTAGTTTCAACAATAGATTGGTTAACAAAGCTTTTAATGCATACAACTTCGATAACTCCAAGTTTTGCACTTTGTGGCCTTCCTATTATCATTGTCCTTTTAGCATACATATTTTAGATCATTTTAATGCAAAAATTAGACCATTTTAATGCACAATTAAACCATTTTAAGTCTATGTTATGCACTCATGTCTAATCTTTGACAAACTTTGTTCATAATCATCCTTATCCGCTTCGTTGTTCATTTCACCGATAATACACAAAAAAGTTATACAATCGCATTAAAAACCACATGCGATTTACACCATTTTAATGCACAAAACCATGTCTTTTCAAACATTAGCTTTATCGTTAACTAGGTAGGTCTCCTTTAATAACTTCCTATACAAATTAATGTACATTTCGACAATTTTTAATGTACAAATAGTGTCATTTGAAACAATAGTGTATTGATTTCTTCATGTCACCTTTCCTAAATTCTTATGAAAACAGATGCACAATTAGACCATTTTAATGCACAAAATAGTGTTATTCACACAAGTGCCGATTGCTTAAGCATGTCACATTTACTAACTTCGTATAAAAATGAATGCACAGTTAGACCAATTTCAATGCATAGAACGGTGTTATTCCAAACAATAGCGCAGATTGCCAAAGCCCGTCACCTTCACTAGCATCTTATGAAAACTAACACACATTTAGCGGATTATGAATGTAGAAAACAATATTATTTCACACAACTCATGATTATCCTAACATATCACCCTTTTACTAACCTCTGGCAATAATTAATACACATTTATACCACTTTTTAATGCACAAAATAGTGTTATTCCATACAACTCACGATTATCCAATCATTTCACATTTTACTAATTTCCTACAAAAATTAATGTTTATTTAGACCATTTTAATGCACAAAATAGTGGATTCACACAAGTTACGATTATCTGATCCTATTACACTTTTACTATCTTCCTACAAAAGTGATGCACATTTAGACCAATTTTAGTGCATAAAACACTGTTATTCCACACAACTCATGATTATCCAAACGTACTACACTTTAACTAACTTCCTACGAAAACTATCGCACGTCAAGCCTATTATTAATACACAAAATATTTTTATTTCACGTAACTCATAATTACCCAAACATATGAGACTTTTACTAACTTCCAAAGGAAATTAATGCACATTTAACTCAATTTTAATGCACTAAACAGTTTTATTATGCAAAACTCAAGATTACCCAAACATATCACATTTTTAACCACTATCTATGAAAATTGATGCACATATAACCATTTTTCTGCACAAACCATGTACACTTAAATTTGATGAACATTTTCTTATCAGAATATCTATTAACAAAGCAATTTTTAGTTAATAAAATCCTTACCTATAGAAATTTGAAGGTTTTTACAGATGAATAAGGGGAGTTAGAATACAATAACCACCAGCAGGTTTAACTACGTCATACCCAACACCATAACCGTAACCACCACCACCAGAACCTCCATAACCACCACCATAATCTTCATAACCACCACCACCATAATCTCCATAACCACCTTGACTCGAATACACCAAATCCGACATAGTTGATTGAGATTCCAATTATCAGATCTGGAACCGTAATCGTTAGATCTACTCACACTTTGCTTATTGAGATGATCATATTTGAATAAGATGATCATAAATTATTGAGATGATCGGAATTTATTGAGATGACCGGATTTCATTTAGAGAAAGAGAAAGTAGTTAGAGGAGAGAGAAAGGGATGATCGGTTAGAGAGAAGATATGTTTTATATTGTGTGTTTGTGTCTTTTTCTTAAAAGACGGTTTTACCTTTATAGCCTTATATTGTGTGTTTGTGTCTTTTCTTAAAAGACGGTTTACCCTTATAGCCTTAGTTAAGTGTATTGTTTAATCTCATCCATTTATTTTAAATCTAATAGTCCAAAATTCTTCTTATCCTTTTACCAAAATCCTCTTTTATTTTAACTCACCCCTATATATATATATATAGAGAGAAAATTACCAAAGGGACTTTTTGAAGCTTGGTCCGTTTTAAGACTTTTTCACCTCTTTCCCAAAAAGCCACCAACCGCTCAACCGCTCTCGACCCATACATATTACGACACGTGTCAAGTGTTAGGTAAGATATTTTTATTCCTTTTAACTTAAATGACCAATTTACCCTCAAATACATATATAAAATACACACATATTTCATTTTTTCTATTTTTTTCTCTCTCTCTCTACCACACCAAGATCCGGCCATCGTGCAACCACCAAGATCCGGCCAAACTGCTACCACCAAGATCCGGCCATCCTGTCACCATCACCATCGTCAAAGATCCGACCGGATCGCATCACAATCACTCGCCTACCGAGATCTGCTGATCCGCCCGAGATCTACAAATCCGGCCTTCAAGATCCAGATCCGCCAACACCCATCGTCAAGATCCGGTGTAATATATCACGATGTCAAGAACGAGATTGTATTATTTTTATCATTTTGTACTCGTGAGTAATTTATCATTTTGTCAAGATCCGGCCTTCATTTTGAACTCGTCAAGATCCGGTTTTGAGCATTGTTACTATGTCCTATTTATATACACATATATGTGACAGCTATTAAATATGGTTTTTGTATCTGATATTTAAGCATTGTTGTTCCACTAATAAACCATATTTAAGCATTGTTGTTGTTTGTGGTGGATCTTTTTTGTTGGATACGTGGTCTTCACATATATGTGTTTGTGGTGGATCTTTTTAGTTGGATATGATATTTTTCTCATTTTGTCAAGAAACCATTTTGTCAAGAAACCATATTTAAGCATTGTTGTTGTTTGTGGTGGATCTTTTTAGTTGGATACGTGGTCTTCACAAGACATATTTTTTGTTGTTTTTTTTTAAATAAAATTGTGGAGATGGATTTTATTGAATGGGTGGATCAGTGATGAAATAAGTAATTTTTGTGGTTGAGCAGTGGTGGTCGAGCAGTTGAGCAGCGGTGGTGGTGGTGGTTATGGACCGGTAAGGTGGTGAGCAGTGGTGGTCTACCAGTTGAGCAGTGGTAGTCGAGCAGTTGAGCAGCGGTGGTGGTGGTTGAGCAGCGGTGGTGGTGGTGAGGGTAGGTGGATGGAGTTAGGTGAGGGTAGGTAGAATAATTAATAAAGAAATATAATAAAGGGTATATTAGTCATTTAACCAAAAAGAAAAAAATATCTTACCTAACACTTGACACGTGTCGTAATATGTATGGAATTGACGGTTGAAGCGATTGAAAGCGTGGCTTTTTTGGGAAAGAGGGTGAAAAAGTCTTAAAACGGACCAAGCTTCAAAAAGTCCCTTTGGTAATTTTCTCATATATATATATATATATATATATATATATATATATATATATATATATATATATATATATATATATATATATATATATATATATATATTACTTTCATGCGGTCATCTTTATGTATAAAGTTTAAATACCGCATGCAAGTGTTTATGTATCGATAATTTAGATCAATTTATTTTTAATCTTATGATGAAATATTAATGGTTGTGTCATCCTGTCAATTTTGTAAGTTCAACTATTATAATATTTTATAATTAGACAATAAAGAACATAAGTCTCGTGCATAAACGTGGTTTCACAAATTTTGTATTTTTTTATGATTAGTAAATATGAAAAATTGAAAATCATGCAGATAACTAACATTCAAAAACCTCTTTGGATTTCAACAGTGGGTTTAATTATTGGTGTATGTATGTTTATAATACGAAATATAAATGTTATGAAAAACTTTAAAAAAAAAGTAAAAAAAAAAGTGAAGATTGCATATCTGTTCATGTCAAATTGCCTCAGCACCTCTTCATTTGCATCACGATTCTTAATCAAAGTAAACTATAATGAACATTAGAAAGAACAGCACAGTGATACATCATCTCTACACAGGAAATACTCCAAATTTGAAACAACAAAGTATTTAATAGATTATCTCTCACACTATTCAACCATTGCAAATACAACTGGTAATTTGTTCGACTCAATACATAAGAAAAAAGCAGCATTTTGAAATTCTCGTATAATAGTGAAGTTATTATCGTCTTTACAAACTGCTAGTCTGCTTAAAACACAAGGATGAATCAACCATACTCTCAAAACTGCCTAATTTAGAGTCCTCTATCACTAAAGATGCAAATAAACAGTTTCATCCAAACACTCAAAACTACGTATTTTAAAGTGCTTATTTGCTCTCAATTAATACATAAATTCATTCAAAAGTCAAAACAGCGGGCAAAATAAGCATCTCAAACAAATAGAAAAACTCAAAAACAAATCTTACAACCGCAAATAAAACTGTATATTATTCAACTTTAATCACAACTTCTTAACAAACCGTAAGCCTATCCCACCAAACCCTTGTTTCCTACCGTAAGCCTAACATTACAACCCTTTAAAAGACCTCTTTGATAGTCTTTCCTAGGTGCTTACGCCAAAGCGATGGAGGTTTGATCTATTCTCAAGCCTATGGTAATTTATGTACTAGGACCGGTTAATGAGTGCTTATCTTCCATTTCCTATTTGTTATATTTCATATATACACCGAGAGAGATGCGAGTATCCAAACACCCCATGTGAGGTGCTAGTATGTAATTTCCGTGCTTGTTATGACTTTTGGGGCTTATATGTGTTGTGGACCGCTTTAAATCAATGCTTCATGACCCCTAACTTATAAATTAATCTAAAAGCACATTTGTGAGGACAAGCAAATAACAAGTGTAGGGATATTTGATAAGGTTTTAAAAGGTACCTTTTGAGGGTCGTTTAAGCCCTTATTTGATCACTTTTGTATCCGTTATTACTTTATATCGTTCCTTTTCACTTTTAGGTCTCTCAAGGCAAAAATTTGGAATGGCACTTATTTGGACGAAAAGGCGAATATCTGAATAAAATGGCCAAAGTCGAATCGAGACACTCAAAGTCATTGAAAGCATACACGGCGTCGCTCGCTTAAGCGCGACGCCGGAGGAATTTGTGACGGCTCGTAAGAGAAAATGCTAGTTCAAGGATCGTCGGGCTTTAAAGGAGAGACCGTCGCAACTCGGGACTGCCCAGATGCGACCAAGACGCGCCGAAGTCAAGAGGCGGCGTCACAGACATAAGGTGGCCGTCTCAAGGTTAACGTGGCCAAGACGAAACCCTAATGATGGCGACACACGGCCACAAAACATAAGTGTATCGCGTCGCATATGTAATATTATATATAGAATCCGAATTTTCGGTTTTAGGAGAGTCTTTTGAGTGAAAACCTAAAACCGAACCAAGGGTGTCTTGTATAGTATTTTAGGGTTCCAAGCCCTATCTTACATCAAGATAAGTATTTACTTCATCAATTCAATTATGTCTTTGATTATTTGTGTGTATGCTTGCATGTTCTCCATGTCCGGCTAATTTATTTGTGTGCTTGCTTAGGGAGTATGAAACTTAATTATTGAATATTGATTGGTTGTTTCTTATCTTAGTTGATTAATGATCTAGTAATGCGATAGGTCATTCGTTGTGTACTTAATGCTTGATTCATCTTTGTGAACCTTAGAATATAATTACCGAGTAGTTGTAAGCTAAACCATCCAAAGAGTGCCTTAGAGTAAGAGTTTATTATCCCAGTGGGTTTTGTAGGCGAGACCCTTTGGTAAGTTCAAAGAGTTGGGAGAAACGATACCCTACAACTTTAGACACACAACGCAACTAAGAATAAGGACGTGACAACTCAACCATCAATAGAGATAATTAAGGAGTAGTAAAACCTAAGTAAACACATCTTTAAACTATCATACGAGCACACATTAATTAGACATAGACTACCACCACCTTAGTTTAGATAATTAGATAATAGTAGAGTAATCGGAAATACCAACCCCCTCCCAAATCCAATACCCGAGATTCTGACTTTTCAATTTCCTAAAAACATAAAAAGATAAAAATAATCTTCCTCAACCTTAACCTTAGCGTAGTAACTTCTCACTAGCATTCCTATTCCCCAGAGAACGATATCAATACCCGTGGCTTACCCTAATACTACACTACAACGATTAGGTTCATCGCTTGGGTGTTGAAAACTCTTTCGACGAAAGGAAGTTCCTTTGACCCCGAACGCCGCTGCGAAGCGTATCAATATTACATTAACATGCCTTTCTAATAAAAACGAATATTAAATTTACATCTATCAAACTAACGCTTTGTATCACATAAATTAAACTCTACAACGATATCATCTACAAATTATTAACTAACACAAACAGTTCTAATCAACAATTTTTTATTCAATAAAGAATATCATATTGATTGTTAAAAACTATTTTAACGGCTAAAATATGAAATTGAACATTTATTTTTGAGCAACTTAATATAAAACATACGATTTGAGGTGAAGTTGGTAGTATTCTATAGGAAAAGTCGAACAATTTGGCAAGTAAAGGTTGCGGGTTAGTCAAACCAAAAGAAATCAACTAAAATGTAATTCATTAGAATAAGTCATGAGATATTCGATCCGCATTTAAGTAAGTTCTAAGTGGTCATTGTGAGCAAGTTATGGCCTACATCCATCATGGTGGACCTCATGCATATGCATATCCCTTGACTTTTCTACTATTGAATATCATAAAACTTATACTACATACATAACCCATGTATGAACAAAAGCAAGTCGACTAATATGTCAATTTTTCCACTACTTGTTGAAGATAGTTCGTCCATATCAAATATAAGAATCCAAATAAATTTAGGATATCCTATAAAAACACAAACGTGTTCCGTAGTTCAAGGATCGCCAAGAAGATTAATCTAAGTATGAAACTTTTGCTTTCAACATGGTAGTGAAGACCATCAGCTATGAGTACAAAATGGATGCATGATCAAATAGACAATCACAATTTTTTTAGATTTAAGGAGAATTGATACATAACTTGTGATAGCGAGGTGGTGTGTGATTATGAATTTGAGACTCTATAACTACACAAATGAAACATATATATCCTTATAGTTTACTTTTTCCACAGCCAGAGTTAGGATTCACAAATCGTTAGCTGTAGACGCCCTTAAAGATAGTCAGGTACTTGAAACGGCTTCAATTAAACATAGAATGGCTCCAAACAACACCCCGCAACAAAAATTTAACTAAAAACTTGAGCTTACAGTAATAAAGTTAAAATTATAAGGCAACCACTGAGCATCTAAACACAATTGAGACTATTTCAATAACCAATAGCCTTTGGTGGAAACACAACATTTAACAACTCACGACTATCCGAGTAAGTGATCACATCCTAAACAATATATGATCGTGCAATTTCCACCAAACGTGGATAAAAGTTATGAACTTAACATACATAAAGATCGAGCAATAGTCAATAAAGACAACTAAAATATATCTCTTGAAACACCATAATCATGCCATACCCTTGCTACCATAAAATCGCTCCTTTCATCAACTCTAGCCAAGCGACACGAACCCGTATCTAGACTGTTGTCCCTGCACTAAGTAGCCTTCAAAATAATTTGATAAGTATAAAGTATCATATGAAAAAGTTCAAAACCATTTTAGAAGGCAAAGAACAGTTTCAAAACTATAAATGCATAAATATGCAGGATCCCACTAACTATGGGCGATATTATTCCTCCATATATATGCTTAAAGTATAAAATAGCTTTTGGTTATTCCAAACAACAGCAAAGAACACATAATCATGTTCCTGATGAAGTTTGTGACCATAAAGAACTGGGAAAGAAAATACTAACCATTACAGTCATCCATTTGTTCATGATAGCATGAGCATGTAGAATGAGAATATGTACATCATGTTTGGCCGGATGAAATTGGACTTAATTAAAAAGCGTATTCAATTTATAAACAACCTCTTGGACTCCATTGATCAAACTCATATTGTCAATTCACTATTCTGTGACATGAAATACAACTAAGTTATAATGAAAGCATTGTTGAATATAATTATAAAAGCAGTATTACTGTACTTTGATAATAATCTAAAACATGAATTAAAAGTAGTGTATTCATTAAATATATAATTCAAGAACTTCAACCCGCTTGACCAGTCACCAGTGTGACCCGTTTTGACAAAGAAACCTAACTCAATCAACCCATTCATGAGCAAACTGATTGGACGTGCTTCAAATTGCAATAATCGTTTACATAATCAAACCACCTAAAAGCAATAATCGTTTACATAAACCCTAAACCACCAATCGACTTACTCTCTAAATGTTAGGAATTAGAAATTCCATAGTGAAGAGTCGGTCACCCCAAATATAATCTAGCATAAGTTAGCTCGTAGACTTATCGTTATTTACGTTATTTAGTAGCTTATTAGTTAGTTATTAGCTTAGTTTAACTTAGTGTAACATCGTGGAGGAAGGACGGGTCTTTACCCATTGTATGCTCGATCCACGGTCCGAAGGAGGGCGTGTAGTATGTAACTATAAATACCCTCTACCTCCCAAGGTAGAGGTTGAACCTTTCACTCAATCTAACATTCTTTCTTTTGTTTACTTTCTCTCTCTAGAAAGGCTCCCATCTTCTACTTTCTCTCTCTAAACTCATCATAGTGTACGCCCCATAGTATTGATTGTTTGTGTGTTTGTGAAAACCAATATCTAACAATTGGTATCAAGAGCCATGGTTTGATCACTCATCTTTCATGTTCTTGGATTTCTAGTGGTTTTCACAAGGTTTTTGGGTTTGAATGAGTTTAGAGTGGTTAGCATCATTTGGATCATCTCTTGTGTTAAAGTTTGGATTTTGATAGTACTTTTGTGTTTAGAATCATTATAAGTGTTTAGGTTTTGGTTTGGAAGGATTAATTCATCTTGGTTATAGTGTTTTTGGATTAGAAAAGCTTAGTTTTGGAAGAGTTTCAAGGAAGAGGTTTGTCACTTATTCTTGGAAGAGGTTTGTCACTTATTCTTGGAAGAGGTTTGTCAGATTCATTGTGTTTGAAGCGCTTTGTTCAAATTCGTTGTATCTGAGCGATTTGTCCGTATTCGATGTATCGAAGAGATTTGTCTGTCTAGCAATTTATCATCTAGCAATTTGTGCATCTAGCGATTTGTACATCTAGCGATTTGTCATCTAGCAATTTGTCATCTAGCAATTTATCATCTAAGCAATTTGTCATTTAAGCAATTTATGCATTTAGCGATTTATGCCTTAAGCGATTTGTCATTTGAGCGAGTTGGGAATTAGGGTTTGATTTGTCTAGTGTGCGATTTGTGGTATGCATTTTGAGAACTCTGCGGTTTGACAAAAGTGCGGTTTGACCATTTCATCAGTGCGTTTTGTTGACTTTTCCCGACAAAACTTCAAACGGCCATAACTTTTGAACCATAACTCCGTTTTCAGCGTTCTACCCATCAAAACAATCGTGAGAACGAGGAGAATGGCACGCCAAAGAAACTAAAGTTATTCGGGTCAACCTTTGAAGCCTAAATCCGCTCGGAACAGAAGTTATTGTGGTTTTTAAGTTTTTAGACCTAAATTTCTCTGTAAAAGCGTGCATAAACCGATCCAAATCTCAACCAAACAACATCTCTGCTAATCCTACAAACAATCATAAGTCCTAACACACAATTTTCTATCAGTGTGTCTATCCATCAGTTATCTTAACACGTTCTATTGGCATTGCTTAACGGTTTGGTCTTGATTTTAGTAAAATCCCGCGAAAGATTCTTTTTCTCGGTTTAAATCACAGACTTGTAAAATCCCGTGCATACTACTACATCATGTCTTATACTACTGACCCAGTAATTTCAAATGTGCTTAAATTATATGATGTTGTGGACAACAAAGAAAGTATTGGTTACTCTGAACGGTTAAACATGATTGAATCAATCAATGATGATTTGAGATCTTCACACTCAAAGTCCGAAGAGAGAATTTCACCGTTTAGGCTACGAATTCCATGCAAAAGGAAAGTAGCATTGAACCTTATCAATAACTTCACTCACACCTCATGTTACTCACACCGATAGGAATGGAACGAACATGCAATGCCCTTTTCCGTCAAGATTTATCCACATTAACGAGAACATTACTATTGAACTTAGAACAATTGGAACAACAAATTGATAAAGAAAAGGTTCAAAAGGATAGTTCCAGTGCTGCACTTCAAGTGATCTACAACCAATTTGGTCATTCATCGGTGGGAATTTACATCGATTATGATCAAGACATGGTGAAATGTCTTTCAAGAGACACACTAGAATGGAAATTAGCGTGTTCATAGAGACACTTATCCATCTCATGGATAATGTAGAGAAGTATATTGTGGAAGTTACTCAGAAAGATGAAAAAGTGGATGAGTGTCAGTGCGGTTGAGAGATAGTTGTGATGAGTTGGGTAATGTATCGAGTAGAAGAATCGGGTGTTCTTGAATGCGAATGTCAAAGACAACAAATAATGATGTAACCGGTTGCTTGATTACTCTAACACACAAGAAGTAGATCTTTGAAATCGAAATGGGAATGAATGTCGGGCACAATCAAAAGATTGTAGTGTTGAGTCGGGTAAAGCACCGGATGATGGATCAATTGACACTGAATACATAGGCTCAGAGATAGATAAGATTGACACATCCAGTGGTCCGGTGACTCTTGTTACACATGATGTGGATACGGATATTAGACCGAAATTGAGCGGTGTCATGTAATGAGGTACCCTTTATTGTTCAACATAGTGCATCTACTAAAGTACTTAAACAAAGCGATCATGATCTTTGAACATGACTTTCATAAATGCTCATGGCGAGGCTAATTCGAGATTAAGTGTTTCAAAACAAAAGATATGGTTGATAAAAGGCTTTTGATGAACTTTCAAAAAAAATTCTCAAATCTTGAAAACATTGCATTTCACTTGAAATTGCGATACAAAGTAAAGAAGAAAGTTTTCAACTTAAAAACCATGTAAAAATCGAAACTTCACGAATTCGTGAACTTTTGAAATTAACACTTTGAAAGCTCGACCAAGACAAAGACTCAACCATTTACAATCAAGAAACATATTTACGTCACGAATGTGAAAAGTAATTTAGTCATGACTAAACAAGACATTGATGCTATTAAAACAAGAAATAATGAATTGGAAAGTTATGTGGCTAAATTACTTAAGGAAAATGAGTCTTTGAAAAGGCTTCAAAGGACCTAAGCGACTATGTCAATGAAACTAGAACTAAGTCCGTGGAACAAACAAAATCTTTGATAGCAAATATTGATTAACTCAATGCTCAACTTCAGGATAAGAGTTTTGCGATAGTTGCCTTAAAGAATGAGCTTAGAAAAACTGTAGGGAAAAGTGTGAACACTAAGTTTATAATACCATCAACCTTGGGGAAGCCAGTTTCTCATTCCATTAGAGACCGGCCTGTTGTTAGGTAGCCTACTGCATTTAAATCTGAAAGAACAAAATTTTCAAAAACACGGTTTGCCTCCAAAGTTGATGTGAAACAAGTTTTGTCAAAACCAGTCACTTCACCTTATTTGCCTAAGAATTCACATGATATGAATGACTTGTTCAAGAACTATGATCTAGAAGAAGCTAGGAAAAAGGCACAGATTCAAAAAGATGGAATTTTAGGTGCTAGACCCAGGGTGATGAATTCTACGAGATTTCAAGGCACTGCTAGTAGTTTTAAACCATTACCTAGGAACACTCAACTAAAGACTAGGGATTGGCTTGTATCTAAGAGTAGTTTCGTTTCAAATAAAGCTATTCCCATAGCAGATCACTCTAAGAACTCTAGATCGTTTTCTGAATACAAACAAGCTGTTTGCTCATATTGTCTGAAATGCATCTTTAAGGCAAATCATGATAATTGTTTTTAAAAATCCCTAAAGAAAGTAAATGCTCATACAAAGGTTCAACCTGTTAAGTCTAGGATTTTCACTAAGTCATCTATTGTGCATATGAAGCAAAACAAACCGAAAACTTCGCCTAGATGGATACCAACTGCTAAATCTTTGGAAACTAGGAATAATGATAAGTCTTCCACTATGCATAAGAAGCCTAAAAATCCTAGACCTTTCCATAAGTGGATACCATCTGGTAGAATTTTTAAGAATGTTGGACCTAGGTGGATACCTACCGGAAAGTTGTTTACCAATGGCAAAATCAAGGTTGACTGTGAAACCCCAAAGGGTTTGGATACTAATGTCACTAACCAATATATATGCAATCAAGCTTGTAATGTTAGTGCGGTAGTCCTTACTCGATTCAGAGATACTTGATCCTTCAATACATGGGTGGCTTAAAGTATGGATAACAAAAGGATTGATATCTCATAACTCACGGGTTCAAGTAACTCAACCTTGATATTCAATCAGAAATGACGTCTGTTCACATCATTTCAGGCCTCGTACTTCATCATTATGGCATCTGCAGATAACACTTCAGGCCCCGTTCCTCAAAGAAAAGAAAGGTGCACACTTCAGTGCGCTATATCTTCAAAAGAAGAGAAATCTTCATGTTTATGACCATTCTCATCGACATTATTCATCAACAAGCTTCATGTTTTTCCCACGCTCTTTCGACCCTCAAGTGGATCTACGTTCATTGGTGTATATTCTTATTCACTTGTTCAAATAAAAAGGCTACCATTGGATGCAATTTTTAAGGGGAGAAGAGTGCATATACTACATGTTGATGGATGCTTGAATTATGGTCATATGACTCTCCTTCAACGCCTAATGCTTCACTTACTAAGGATAACTGGATTCATTGTTTGGGATTCATTATTTCAAGATATGTTTGATGAGTACTTCCAACCTCTAATGAATGTTGATCATCCAGGTTCACGATGCTCTGCTCCGGTTCCTGCGACTCAACTAATTCACCATTTTCAATCTACATTGATAAAGATGCACCATCTAAGAAGTACAACTTAGACTACTCAAGAAACCCAATCTCCAGTTATTCCTTGAGGTGTTGATAATGAATATCGTAATATTGCAGTTGCACTATTGAATAATAATCCGCTCTTTGGTATTCCTTTGCCAAATCTTCACGGATTATTGTTCATGAATAATGATCCGCTCTTTGGTATTCCTCTGCCAAATCTTCACGGATTATTGTTCCTCTCAATGTGCACGCTATGTATCAACCACATAAACATCACGTTGTGGGCATTTGACACAAGTTGATTACTTTAGAGTTAATCATTTATCAATTATTTGAGATTGAAGTTGACTTTCACAAAGGCGTGTTCTTATTATATAACTTGCTCGGGCTTAACAAATTAAGTTGAAGACTTGCCTTATCTAGGTACCCGCAGTCGGTTTGGATGGTTAATGACCTGGTTAACTATTACTTCAAGGAGTTACGTTGTTTTACTCAGTGACACTTGTAAATGGCGTAGTGGATAATCGCAAGAGGTGTTAATGTCTCATACTTTGGTTGAGTATTAAGTACTTAGAGATTTGCTTGGAGCATAAATTCTCGACACCGTTCTTCCAACAGTAGTGCAAGATTAAGATACAAATGAGGGGAATTCTACTTCAGTTTCAAGTTTGGTATATCGGGTTTTCTTCATCAGTGGCCACTTCAAATTGTCTACCTATGGGTTGGTTAAGATAGTCAGAGAGAGTTTCTGTTGCAGTTGATTCTCACAAGATACATTTGAGCTAATTGTGTTCTTCTCTATTTCAAGTATATGAGTGTATTTTGTTTTGCTAATTCTGAGGTATCAAAACCAGCAAGGGGGAAGGAGACATACATCTAAACACACAACGAGTGCATGTGATGAACTTAATAATTCTTCTCTATTGAAGTAATCCCGGGAAAGACAAATGTCATAACCGCAGAGAAACTCAGTGTTTAACTCGTAGCCTTTGGTGTTTTATTACAACTATTTGGGGGAAGGATGTATTATTCCAACCATTTGGGGGAAGGATATATTATTCCAACTACTTGGGAGGAAGGATGTATTATTCCAACCATTTGGGGGGAAGTGGTCTCTGGATACTTTTGGTATGTGTTAGCTCAACTATCAGTAAGAAGAAATATGAGAAGAAATTTTGGAGCGTAAGATGATATTGCTTATCGACATCTTCTATATGGTTTATGATAAATTTCTTCCGGTTATTGCTTCATGTGCACAATGTAATGATGATTTCGATGAGATCGCAACCATCAGGGGAGAGATATGTGTACATCAGGGACGCACGACATGTTCACTTGATCGGGCTTAGTCAGTTATTCCGGAGTTGACACTCTCGAGAGATGACCAGTGACTCAACATGTCACTTGTATGTCATCGTCACTACTCTTGTTGGGTACATGTGTACATTATGGGATGATTGGTTATATGGAAGATAAGCTGGAATGCATTTGGTGAAATGAAGATGTTGACATATTGTTCTCCCGAATAGACAACTGCTCAAACTTGAAGAGTAATGTGTACATCGGGGACGCACAATAGGTTCACGTGATAGAGCTTAATCATGTATTCCAAGTTTGATAACCGCAAAGATGATCAGTGTTTAAACTTGTTACTTCGGTGTTCTCGTGTTCTTCAGGGTGTTGAGCTTCATTCAATAAGACTGTTTCTCTTCACATTCTACTTCTTGGGAAAATGGTATTTATTCGAAGATTGTCGGTTTGGGGGGGGGGAAGCTACCAAAGTCTCACTTTCTGTAGGCTCAATTTCTGACGTCCATTCAAGAGTCTCAAAATCTTTGGTGGTGAAAGTTTAAGAAATGATGACTTCTATCTTCTACTAAGTGCTGAACGATATCCTTATCTCGGTACTCGTATCATCATCTTCTTAAACTATATCATCTTATTTGTATATATTTAACAAGAAGAAAATAGAAAAATATAAAATTTTCAAAAATCCATAAAAATCGGAAAATTTAAAAAAAAAATTGTTTTTCTCAAGACATGTCTTCTGGTATCGATAACATCTACGATCTTAGAAATGTCATTCAATAATGGCACGGGACTTTAGATGAAGTTCGAGCAGGAGGTGTAAATATTTCTTTTCATAACATGTCTCTAAATATGGCTTGCAGTTACCTCTGACTGTAACCCGTGCTTAAAACAATGGTTTGCTATTATTTCTGATAGCAACCCGATCTTCAAAGAAGGAAAGTGCTGCGCTAAACCCATTTTCATATATATTGAGCACTTATCCTAAAACAAAATGAGGAAAGTATGTCGAAGGACTACTATTCCTACTCAAATATTTTTCCTTCTGAAATTCTTCAGAAAAATATTTGTTTAACAAAATGGTGGTAAATGTGTTGCTTTAAAATCAATCAGAATCAAGGTTTCATAAATTTTCAAAACCCAATCAATGACTTCAGCTTATTTAAAACTTTTTATGAAATGAGTCATTGATTGAGGGGGAGAATACTTTTCAAATTTATATCATCTATCCAGCTTATCTAATTATCCTACGTGCTTAACTGAAAAAGATATTTGCCTATGTCGAAGGACTAGGAATCTAGGATATGATTATTAGGATTAGATGATTAGAGTTTGATAAACACACAATTCCCATGACTTTTATGATCTGATTGATATGTTGAATTGACTTTTATTAGTCGATTGCTGTTTTGGTGTTGTCGACCACCATATATATGTTTGTATGTCTACTAACGTATGCAGATATCCTGGATTATAAGAATGTTCCCGATCCGGATCCCACAAAAGTTGATGATTGGATGCCGATAGGAAAGGGAAACTATTTCTTGGGTCGAAAAAAGAAAGCGAGCTTAATTGGATCTCTATGAATAGTTGCCATGATAGATGCAACGTCAGATGTCACACTGCATCAGCAGATGGTTTTCTTCCAGCCCTACAGCAACAACATAAGCTTCTCATCCACCTAACGTATCTTGTGCAGGACAAGTAGTGGATGATACCATTTTTAAAAAATTTTGAAAACATTGTTTTAAAATGGAAAAATATTGTTTTGAAAATAAACTGAACTCAAATTTTGGAAATCACCGGACTTCATTTTATCAAACCTTAAGTCACTCAATCATCGACTACGGTCATCGATTGAGGGGGAGAGTGATTTAAAATAAAATATTTTCAAACGATATTTCTTCATAAAAGTTCCGGGTTGTACGTAATAAAGTGGTGATCTAAAGATTTAATGTTATGTCATGGTATGATCTTCTTTAAAACTCAAAGATCTTTTTAAATGAAATTATTTTTGTTCTTGTTTGATTGTGAAATTGTTTTATATTACTTAAAGATCTTTTAAAACTATCATACCTGACACTAACAATCTTTAATGTCTAAAATTGATCTTATCGGTCATTTTCAAAATTAAATTTTGCCACGTCTTTCCCAAAATTTTCAAAATGATTTAAATCAATGGGATCCAAAATCTCAATTGGTTTGAAATTTTTATCGGGAGAGATCGTGATTTAAATCTTAAATCGGTTTTAAAGGGTGATTGTTTCAAAAGCTTTTAAACGCCTTCCTTCATGTGCTAAACGATTTTGAAATACATAATGCACATGATTGTGGAGGAGCATTTAACCATAAACCACAAGAGCTTTTAAATCGGGCACATTTTCTCTCATGTTTTCAAAACCTTATTAAATCACTTGGGATCCAAAATATCAAAGGGTTTGATATTTTTGATCGCGGGAGAATTTGTGATTTAATTATGAAATCTGATAAATGATGATCGATTTGATTCAAATGTGCGTGCTGCACTCCCATATGTACTAAACGCTTTCGAATCTCGAAGCACATATTGAGGGGGAGCATTTCAAATGAAAATAAACTTTCAAGGTACAAAGATTTCTATGTTTCAACAGAAGTACCTTGATTGATTTTCTAATGGTTTTCCTTATGGCAATGTGATCGTAAAAGTACTTCTATGAACTCCTTCCTCTATGTGCTAAATGATTTCACAACCAACGCACATTTTGAGGGGGAGAATTTACCAGAAAATCAAAAGGCTTTTTCTATGGAAATTGTGATCAAGAAAAGATTTCAAAGTCCTCTTGACTCTATGTGCCAAACAATTTCAAAATCATAAGCACATGTTGAGGGGGAGCATTTCTAAATAATAAAAAACAATTAAGGTACAAAATGTTTTGATTTTATATCACAAGTACCTTGATTGATTTTCCGAATGATTTATCAATTGGTTTCAAGAAGGAAAGAACAATACCAAAAGACCGACCAATTTACTTTATGCATGGTGTTATAAGGATGGTTAGGTTAGGTATTCGTTCCCACGATCCCTTGAGCCGGAGGGATCTACCGAGGACAATCCACTAGATAGTGTAGAAGTCCTTAGGTGCGATGAAAAAGGAGAAAAGTGAGAATAATGGAAGAGTGCGGAATGAAATAGAGCTAGAAGCGGAATAAACCCAACAAGGTTCTAGTAATGAAGTCTCGAAAGTAAGACGACCAATTTACCTTGAAGGGGTTGAAGAATGAAAAGAAATGAATGTGAAAAGGGTGAAAAGAAATAACCCTCCAACAATTCAACCTTAGAGGCGAAACGGGTTCAATTCATATGCTCTTGGTGGTTACTAAGGTAACTGGTATTGAAGACAATACGTCATGGACCCGGTGACGCATGCACTAAACTTCCCAAGCTACTCAAGTTCCTCTTAAAAGGGCTTGTTTCATTCTCACGAGGAACCTACATAATCTATCGACTTTCTCTTAGAGATTGTTGATATTGAAGAAGGAGACCCTCTCCCTAGTCTCCGGCATAGGAAACCAACTATGCACAATTGAGTCTAGAGCTAAGAGATCATCCACAAAATCTCATTAGGACACAAAATTAATGAAGACTTGCTGTTTCACACAATGTGGAAAGTAAGTATATATTGAGAGTCCTACGCAATATCCTTGTGGTATTGCCAGAACATCTGAGTGATATGTAAAAATATTCACAATGAAGATGGAAATCCTTCAGAGCCAACATCAAACAAGCTTTTGGTGGGTGACATGTGAGATCTTTTCTAAAGATCAAACTTGTGACAACCGGATAGAAACAATGGGCGATTCACTCTTGAATCAACCTTGGTCCGAGAATTAAATTGACGAATACTTTTGGAAAACCGTTCGATGTGCAAATCTTCTTTTCTAGCACATCGAATGTGTATTCATTTTCAAATACAAAAGTATTTTTGATTGAAAATTGATCTTTCTCATAAAACCTTCGTCGTGTTGCAAAACTCTTTCTTTAAGCAATACGCGATTGTTTTCAAATCAATTTTCATCAATCGGTGAATCTCAATTGTTGGTTCACTCACTCCGTATTGTCTACTTTGGGGCGCTCCGGTTTGAGAAGCGGCTAGATCAAGGCGCGAAACCTTGTCAAGGAGATTCTTGAACTCTACCGATCACAGGCAATATTTATCTTGATCAGCGGGAACCGGAGTTTTGCAACTATATTCAACGAAAGTGAACAAAGACACTTTCGTGTGTTTTAGTGCTAACTGTTGTTTGCAGGAACATTGGATGGTTGCAGCTGATCAATATTGAGAAGTCAATTCACAACCGCATGTTCACAACATTCACACTTAATTGAAGAAAATCATGAAAATCAAAGATATACAAAGATGCTTCCTCTACTCTGATGAAAAGATGTCATGATCCAGAATGTGTGAGCATGTCGGTCCAAAAGTCACAACATCACATGATGGCAACACAATAAAGGGAGATCCAGAGATTTACTATGGCTGATGATCTCTAAGAAAGCTCGAAGATCATTGAAGATGTGGATCAGTTCAAAGACCTCCACTGAAAGTACAAATTAATCGGACTATGAAGAGTCACTGCTTAAGCACAAAGATTGCGGAAGTGAAGAATTAAAGTCTACGAGCTCAAGACTGAAGATAAATTAAAATGCTAGGATTCGAAATGTAAAACATGGGGTGACCTCCCTTAGGGGGAGATTGTTAGGAATTAGAAAGTCTATAGTGAAGAGTCGGTCACCCCAAATATAATCTAGCATAAGTTAGCTCGTAGACTTATCGTTATTTACGTTATTTAGTAGCTTATTAGTTAGGTATTAGCTTAGTTTAGCTTAGTGTAACACCGTGGAGGAAGGACGGGTCTTTACCCACTGTATGCCTGATCCACAGTCCGAAGGAGGACGTGTAGTATGTAACTATAAATACCCTCTACCTCCCAAGGTAGAGGGTTGAACCTTTCACTCAATCTAACCTTCTTTCTTTTGTTTACTTTTCTCTCTAGAAAGGCTCCCATCTTCTACTTTCTCTCTAAACTCATCATAGTGTCGTCCCATAGTATTGATTGTTTGTGTGTTTGTGAAAACCAATATCTATCACAGTACCAACACCAGCAATATCTATTTTTACCAAACATACCCTTAGACAGACAGAAATATGACTAGCTTGAAAGAAGTACAATTATAAACCGTATCAAAATACAAAAATATGTCTCGCGTGAAATAATTTAATTATAAATACCGTCGCAACACATAACATACGACACTATCTATGTTATATAGTGTAAAGATGTTCATAAATATATTTGTGCGCTAATTGTGCTAGCATAATATAGATATTGTTTACTACGTATTGAAGGGTTGACGGGCTATCTGGTTTTATTTTTCACGTTCGGTAAGGACTCTTAGGTGTGATGAGAGTCACGAGCTGAAATAACACTTTCAAAGTAGCTAGGATGAATTGTGAGAATTCACTCAGTGTGTAAGCATCAGTTAAAAAAAAGAAAATGATTTGCATGACTAAAATTAATGCTTAAAGATATGACTAACTCTAAAATTATGACACATAGCAAAATCAGTAGTGAACATTATAAAAAAGACAATGTACATTCTACATGTCATATGATAAATTATTTAAGCATAAATTTGTCATGGTTCTCACCAAGGTTGTAAAAATCGCTAGGCGCTAGTGAAGCGGTCGGGTAGGGCCTAACGATTAATTGGTTAGGCGATGATTGATCGGATTGGAATTTTATGCACATAATTGTAAATTTAGATATCTATATCTATATATATAATAAACAAAGGTTTTTTTTAAACTTGCCATGTCATTTAAGCCATGTTGGCACTCTTTCCACGTCCCTAATGCCACCTCAATTATTCCACATCATCTACTTTCCCAGTTACAATTGACTTTGTTATTCAATTTCAATCTCATCTCATTTTCTCTCAATCAAATATATGAAACTAATTCTTCAATGACTCTACATTTCAATCGAAGATATGCTATACGGTCTAATTTTCGAAAATCCACTTTTACATTTCTTAATATCGAATTCCACAAGAACACGACTGGTAATTTCAATTTCTAATTTTCAAGCTTATTAACCTTTAGGGTTCTTTAATTTCAAATTCTTAATGGTGTGTCTTTTATAATATTGTAGGATATAATTATGATTTTGGCCATATGGGATGAATGGCTGACTTTTCATGTCAAAGATTATTAACAGTTGTTTTGGAATGATTATTTCTCGCTGTCAAAATTTCCTATATATGTATAAGAACCTTTTATAATTAGGATGGTTAAAATCACATATAATTGCTTCGTGTTATTAAACTACAAATTCATATGTTTTGTTGGTACTGAATTTTAGGTTGGTGTTGATATTTTGAATCCTTTACTCAAGTAATTTAACAAGTGTATGAAAGGTGTTCGATGAAATGTCATAAAAGAGTTTAGTTAACATGTATGAATAATCACTTATATTCAAGCAACATTGATTTTGGAAGTTATTACTTGAATTCAATTGTTTCGTCGATGTTTGAATATTTTGTAAACATAATAAATTCCTATGTTTCAATGATTTATGTGATCATAGTTTGAGCTAAAGAAATCAAGCATTTGGCAAAAAAAATTATTCTCATTTAGTTGCTTTGAGACAATGTTAGTCTCTCATGTAGGCACTTTGGTGCAGACTGTAGAGCATTTGATTGTTTTTTTCAAGGCAATGCAGTTTCATGTTATTGATATGAGGCTTAATACATTTAATTGATTGGTGTATCTATGCCCATCTCTTTTGTCGTCGTTAGTAGCATTTGGTACATGTGAATTAACCATCATACGTAAAAATGGGTTTCTTGAAATCAACGATATATAACCTCTTAATAACGCTTCTCTTCACCGCGGGTTCTAAAAACCATGTCGAGTCTTGTGGCCCCTTGATGTTGTTGCATATCTTTAAAGTCATTGTGCTTAATGATGTGAATAATGTTATATATGTAAGAACCATATGCGCTCCAAGGAGTTCTAAAGAAATACTTATATATGACAAGTTTGACTAATGTTTTATGGGGTTTACGTATGGCGATTCTTAAAAGTGAAACGGGTCAAATGAGTGGCAAGTTACCCAAAGTTTACTTTTACCAAACACATTATATATTGTTACATTCAAAAATAACCCATGAAAGAAACACGATTCGACCCAATGTTTGAGTAATTGGCTACCTCTAAAGCGGAATCTACAATGCATAGCTTTCAATAACTTTACCCTTTCATCACATGTTTGAAAACCATGTGAAAGTCTTGTGTTCCACGGTGTTGTTAAATATGCAACATATTCCAAGAAATTTTAGGTGTGAAGATTTTAATCTCGGTTGGTTCGAATGGATCTATGATAAAGAAATGAAAAAAAGAACATGTTTTCTAAAATTGTACTAATAGCTTTGTGTAGAACATAGGGATAATTTGCATTTTTACTTTATGCAAATATGAAGAAATATCGCATATTACCAATATGACGAGGAAATATGACTTCCATGACTATGATTTATTAACATTTCCGCATCTCCATAACATAACAGCGTAGAAGCAAATCTTGCTGGTTAAAGGGTCCTATAGCCAAACTTCTGAAATTTTTGTATGCCATACATGCTCAAGAAGGCATGTGTAAGTGGCAAAGCTACTGTTACATTTTCTATTTCCATTTGATCATGAATGGAGACATTAATGATACCATTATTTTCACTTCTCATTTGTAGGTTTAATTCATCAAAGATGGGGTTTTCATTTTGCATACATGCACATTTTCTAACTCGGTTAGTTCTATTATAATCAAATTTCTTATTGCAAGTAACTTTCTTTTGTTTTACCACTTCAAAGCCAAAGTGAAAGGCTTGATCAATTAGTTTTAGTTCACTTTGTTAGACCAAAGGGTTGAGTGTGCGTAAATGAGGTTCGATTCATGAACCGCTTTTTAATCATATGTATGCAATTAAAGTTAGTGTTAGGATGGTAGCTTAGTTTATATTGTTTTGTGTATTTCTTTGGTATTTTTATCTTCTTACTTGTTCTGCAGTATCATTCCAAAGATACTTCTTTTGTTCTTTTGTTAGAAAGCAGAAGAACTCTCATGGAAATATGCATAAATGATGATGTTGGTGTGCACATGTAAGATTAAATTGCCACGTGAATTTGACTCAAAATGAAGTTGTAAACTTAATGCTAGCTTTCTATTAATGTAAATTGATCTGGGGATGCAATACTTTATAAAAAGCTTCATTTTATAACTTGAATTTGACGCTTGCCGCTTTAAGTGAACCATAAGGAATGGTCTTTTACGTGGCTCAATGAGAACTTTTTTTCTTTATAAAGTGAAATTTAAACGAAGTAGTTGACGTTGATTAGAAAGTCTATTTTTACATCCAACTTATATGCTACAAATTATTATTAGCCACCTGTGATTTATCACGGGTTTATAAGCTAGTTATATATGTATGAGATAAGTATAGTGAATCAAAGTTCAAATATAAACATAATACATAATTCTTCAAGTTTAAAGTCAAATATAGATATTCCTCCGTTTGTTGTCCAATTTTAAGGGATCTTTGATCGATTTTGTCCGATTAGACCGATTTTGCCTGATTAATCGGTTTGTTGTCATTTTTAAACGATCTTTAACCAAACCGATTAAATAGGCCGATTATGATAAATTCGAACGCTTAATGGCCCATCAACAACTATGCGAAAATTAATCGGCCGCTTAAGCCGATTTTTACAATTGAGGTTCTCACTATCATTGCTTAAACAAAAATACATACCGCTCAAGTTAGTACCTACTTTGCTAACCACCGAAATAGCTTAAAATTGAAAAAGAAAAAAATGGCATCTCTTTCATGGTTGTCTTGTCAGTAGAAAAACACAAAACCCCCAATTCCATTAAACAAACAGACGGACTCATCCATTTCGATCCCATTTATCAAATGACGTCATCATCATCATCCAATAGCAACAACAACAACAACAGTAGTCCAGGTCCGTCACTAATGGAAACACTATTCCAACGAACAGTCGACGACTTAATCAAAGGCATCCGTCTCCACAACCCAGGCTCTGCTCAATCATCCTTCATTTCAAAATCACTCGATGAGATCCGTCGCGAGATTAAATCAACGGATTTAGCGACGAAATCAATCGCTGTTAATAAACTCACTTACCTTCACTCTTTGCATAATATTGATATGTCTTTTGCTGCTTTTCATGCTGTTGAGCTTACCTCTTCCCCTATTTTCAACTATAAAAAAATTGGTACAACTCTTATTCCTTACTACATATTTATTCTTTCGGTTTTCGGTTCGGTTCGGTTATTCCTATAGGTGAATTCCATTATTGTTCGGTTTATTCTTCGGTTTCGGCACTACATATAACATAGGGTTTCCTGAAGAAAAAAAGTATCGATGTATAGGTGAATCCCTAATTAAGACACCATACTATCAAAATGTTAAAAAAACAGTATTCAACTTTCGTTTTTTTTGCAGTAAGGGTAACTTTTGCGAAAGTATCCAATAACATGCTGACACGTGAACGTGTCAGCGCGTGAGCCTATAAAAATTAAAAGTTGCCCTTATTGCGATAAAAAAACGAAAGTTGAATACTGTTTTTTGATCATTTTGATAATACGGTATCTTAATTAGGGATTCACCTATAGTGTTGATAAGCTGAGTGACCTAAGTGATAAAAAACTAGTGAGTGCTTATATCCTGCTTGATACATTTTGTAAAAGGTGTTATATTGAAATAATAATCGATGGAGTGTTTATTAAGGTATCTGGAGATGGATTGCCACGTCAGCATTTAACTTTAGGGATAATTAGTTCAAAATGTGCCTATAGTTGCTTTTGTGTGTATTAAATGACCTGTGCCACGCCAGCATCACTTGCTTATTCAGTACATACACTTTCTTATGTATTGATCCTCTATCTTGTGTCTGTTTCTAAAGTATCATTTTGAAAAATCTGATTGCGTGTTTATTAAGAGTGTTTGGAGCATCTGCAATGTATATTAGCATCTAATTTTGTAATACAAATTCACTTCTGCACATATTAATTTGTGCAGTGCATTTGACTGTATATTTTAGTTAAATGATATGCCGTAGCACTTCTTATGTATTAAAAATAAAATGCAATTCAAGGTTCATGTCATCCGTTTTTTCACTTGATTTGTATCAGCCTTGTATTGAAGATGCTCTTAATTAGTTTCTTGATGCTGTCAGGGCGGTTAGTTGATAGTTTGCTGAGCTGACTTTATTCTCTGTGAACAAAACAGGTTATTTGGCTGCTTCTTTATCTTTCTCTCCATCAACTGGCGTCATCCTGTTACTTACTAATCAGTTACGTAAGGATTTAACGTCTGCTAATGTACATGATGTTAGTCTTGCTCTAGAATGTATTTCGCTATTTGTACCGTGGATATTGCGCGTGATTTGACGCCCGATGTGTTTAATCGATGACGAGTAGTAAGAATATTGTCAAAAGAAAGCGATTGCGTGTTTGTTGAAGGTGTTTAGTCAGTTTCCTGATGCGGTTAGGGTTTGTTTTAAGCGGCTAGTCGAAAACTTAGAAAAAATGATGATCAAATGCTTGCTGCGACTGTTGGCGTGTTTGTGAACTTTGCAGTAAGGAACCGAGAGCTTATTTACCGCTTGCGCCGGAGTTTTATAGGATTTTAGTTGAATGTAGGAATAATTGGGTTTTAATCAAGGTTTTGAAGATTTTTGAGAAGTTAGCGAAGTTGGAGCCTAGGTTAGCGAAGAAGGTTGTTGAGCCGATTTGTGATGTAATGAAAAGGAGTGAGGCAAAATCTTTGGTGTTCGAGTGTGTGAGGACAATTGTGAGTAGTTTTTATGAGTATGAGTTTGCGGTGAAGCTTGCGGTTGGGAAAATTAGGGAGTTTTTGTTGGAGAGTGATTTGAATCTTAGGTATCTTGGATTGCAAGGGCTTTTGATTGTTGGGCAGCATCATTTATGGGCTGTGTTGGAGAATAAGGAGATTGTGATAAAGTCGTTGAGTGATGTTGATAGGAATATAAAGGTAGAAGCGTTGAGGCTTGTAATGTCGATGGTTTCGGAGGATAATGTGGTTGAGATATGCCGGGTTTTGATTGGTTATGCGCTCAAATCTGATCCCGAGTTTTGTAATGAGATTTTGAGGTCAATGTTGTTGACTTGTTCTAGAAATGTTTATGAGATTGTAAATGATTTCGATTGGTATGTGTCACTTTTTGGGGAAATGGCGAGGATTCCACATTGCCAAAATGGGGAAGAAATAGAGTATCAGCTGATAGATATCGGTATGAGGGTTAAAGATGTTAGACCAGAGCTTGTTCGTGTTGGTCGTGATTTGTTAATTGACCCTGCTTTGCTCGGGAATCCGTTTATTCATAGGATTCTATCTGCTGCCGCATGGGTTTCAGGGGAATATGTTCGGTTTTCAAGGAATCCATCTGAGATCATGGAAGCACTTCTACAACCACGCACTAATCTCTTGCCGCCTTCAATAAGAGCTGTATATATTCACTCTGCGTTTAAAGTATTAAGCTTTTGCCTTGGTACTTTTCTTTTGCCCAACAAATATGCAAATTCCTCGTTTTCGAATTTGGTTGACATGGATCCAGGTTTCACATATTCAGAATCTGAGCAAGAATTTACTGAAACCGAGCATGGTGCTAATTCTTCAAGTTTGCACAAGAAGGATATGTTTACACGAGAGTCTATTGTTAATCTGTTAATGCTTGTTATAACGTCTTTAACCCCATTGGCCGATAGCCATGATGTTGAAATACATGAGAGGGTGAGGAATCTTCTTGGTTTAGCTTTGTTGGCACAACAAGAGATATCTTCTCATCATGAACAGAAAGAAAAGAGGGTTGATTGGGTCGATCTAAAAACGTATATACTCATCAGATTAGTGAACGATGCACTTTCAGAGGAGTTTGGTCCAATTTCATCGAGCGCTCAAGAGAGGGTACCTGTCCTAGATGGGTTAGTGCTTGAGGAGAATCTTAGCAAGTTGGACAGCATATGTGCAGATGTGCAGTTACCAGTAAGTGAAACGTTTTCCCTTGTAAGGCCTACTTTCTTGCCTACTGATGGCGATTCTCTTTCTAGTCGTCAGAATGAAGACGAATCAGAAACGTCAGCTGCTGAATCCACATCTCTACTCGCTGAACATCGAAAGAGACATGGGTTGTTTTATCTTCCTTCAGATAATAGTAAAAATGCATCCACAAGCTTCCCACCTGCTAATGACCCTAATCATATAGATAAAGATGTGGAAGATCTTGTTAAGCTTACAGAAGAATCTTTAGTACTAAAGAGAAAGCCGAATCAAGCTAGGCCAAGGCCTGTTGTAGTCAAACTGGATGAAGGAGATAGACATCCTACTATCGCAGTGAAAAAAATAGAATCAAATGACGATTTGATATCTGGAGCAGTGAGAGACGTTCTTTTAGGAAATGAACCTTCGTCACAGAGCAATCAGTTGGGTAAGCCGTCAGGGAGAAAAAAGGGCAAGGCACATGCCAAAGTTGATCAGGGATCTGAACTGAAAGATAATTTTGAGAATTCTGAAACGGGTAATTCTGGTAAAAGAAGGAGCAAACATCGTAGTCATGGTAAAGAGAAAAAACATTCGAGTCCAGGTAACAATGTGGAGGGAAGAGAAGAAAATGGTAAAGAGAAAAGTGGTGGCCACCATGGCAGACGAAGCTAAGCAAAGTGGTGGAGGCATCGATGTAGTTGATCAAAAACAAGTAATACCTGATTTCCTTTTATAGTGAATCACCAGAGTTGCCGTGATTTATTTTGCGTAAATCAAGTTGATATTTTCCTTGTGTTGTTTTAGTGGGAAACACAAAGGTCAGTTTACTTTTTTGAGTTTTTGTACTGTTCCATGTTGCTGCGATATTTTGTATACTTTTTTTTGGGTGAAGATACGAGTTGTGGCTGTTTAGGGCAGTGTTTTTGTGTATGGAGTTTCTTGTAATGCATCATCATCAAATATTACAAGCTTTTTCTTTAAAAAATGACCAACTTTTATCTGTTTATTACTAATGTTATTTATTTATGCAACCATCCTGTTATATCATTAATGCTAACAAGATACAACGTAATGCCCAGTTCTAATATGTTTCTGGGACTCAGCTCAGATTGATCAATTAGGTTATGTATATGTATGTGTTTGAAACACGCTGTTAGTCAGATTTTTATGCCCTTAGGTGGCTCTCTCAGGAGACAAGTTCCAACATTTTGATGCTGCTCTGTTATGACAGTGTCTACCCATCTAGCTGTTCTGTGTGTCTGGGAATCAATATAGTAGCACATACTAGTATCTTTTTATTTATCATGTTACGTCTTGCTGTACCACAAACCTTGTATGGTAAACCGATTAGACAGATAGAAACACGACCTTAGGCAACAGGACTTCACTGTATGTTCATCGTATTGCTCAACAAGAATAAAAACAATATTATACATGAACGTAGCACATTTTTCTAGAAGATATTATGGTTTATAGCTTTTGTTGCTGATCAAAAAGTCTTTTTAGACAATAAAATTTCTGTATGCTGACATAGAGCTGCTAGACTGACAGTAGTCTTAAAAGGCTTTGAACTTAATCTTAAACTGTTGCAGTAAAGAGGCTTCACATCTCTATATTAAACTAAATTAATAAATTCTTTGTATTTTCTTGTTACATTTACTCACATCTAACATTTGCTATACCAAGTCGGTTGGTGATTGCACGAACTCGTGATCACTACCGTACTATGAAAGTTAGTGGAGGGACATTGGGTGGATTGAGAACAGGTTAAATCAGGACGTGTTGGTACTTGTTAAAACTGAATGGGCTAGGTTGGATTGATCTGAAACACTTTATTTACATAGCACTCTGGGCGACGTTTGACCCTTTGACCATATGACTTGTTTCTTATGAATCAAATCATTCATAAGGAAATAGGTCGAAATTGCCACCTCTAGTGATAGTTGAACTTATTAGTGTGTTTTCTTATGATCTACAGTATCTCTCAAAGTAGAACTCGACAACATGCATAGATGGTGCTGTTCTGATCCCTTATTCCATTTACGTAAAAGTCAGAAGATCGATTTTGAGTTTCTGTATGTGTACTTTCTAACAAAGCATGTTCATGTGTTAAGTACGTGCATAATTCATTATTAATTACGCAAAACAGGGACCAGTTTATGTTTTCTTTGGTACCGCTAAAAGCTGTATATTTTAAAGATGTAGTTTTTATACTTGCCTTGTATCTGTCTTATTTTTATGTTTTTGCAACATATAGCAAGTTTTTATATGATCAGTCTTACGTTTAACATAAATGGTAAATAGTCTCTCTTTCTTTTGTAAAAAATGGACGGAGTACTACACTTTCCCGAGTGAGTCTTTTTCAGGTCCTACTGTGTATTAGATGAGTTCTTTGTGCACGGATAGGTAAACGGTTTGTTTTTTCCTTGGGCGGTCTTTAGCCTTTTTCAATAATAATTTGAAGATGCAAGGGGTGTCTCACTATTATCTGGTTCTGAAAATGGATCACGGGCACAGGGTTATGTGCTTCATATGATACAATTGCTATAGTCTGCTATCAGTTGTTTTTCTCAGTATCAGCTGTTTTTCTTAATAATTTTATCTGTCAGTTCATTCATGCAGTTATGATCTACTCAAGGCCTATGATGGGATAATTACGTAGTAATTGTTTATGGTTGGTTTAAATTCTGTTAATTCATGATGAGGTTCAGGAACTGAAAACAAGGCTTCCTCTCCTCAAATCATGTAAGATATTACTTTCTGTACATGTTATTTTTTTGGTAATGTAATTCACTTATTATGTGCTAATCAACCATAATAATTTGGTTATCTTTGTCCATGTAAGCTATTGTTATCTTATTCCCTGTCTTTAGTGAAATGACTTAAGAGAGCTATGCCCCTAGGTCATTAAAAATTACATGATTCCTAAAACAGAATGAAATTGAGGATAAATAAGTTTTCCATGGTTTGAGAACAGAATTCTTCATCTGTTCAAAAGTTGTAATATGGGGTATTCCATTAGAACCATTGAAGAACCCGCTTATCTATAGAAAGAGGAGAGAGAATGAGAAATCACTCGACTATTAAGATGAGGAGGGGAGAGATCGACCGTCCTAAGCCAACCGGTTGACCATCATGAAATGTTCACAATACCCTTTGATAAAGACCAAATGTGGGAAAATTTTGTTGACCAGAATGCATATCTCACTATATTTTGTAAATAGACTACCTTGGGCGAGTTGGTAATCTATCTTGGCACATACACCAAGAAAGGATATGTTGCAACAAACATCCTGAATGGAAAAGGTTGCAAATTCAATGGAAGGACTGAGATACATGTTAGTAATCGGGAACATGGATATATATAGTGTAGAGCAGTTAGCCCCGTTTTAGTGACAGATTTTTTTAGTCGATTTACCCAAATATAGGACACAAAAATGTATTGCACCACATTATACATCTTCCCTTCTCTTTTGGGTAAACTTGGTATCTGACAAATTTGCCCCAACTACTCTGTAATGCTCATGTGGATGCGGCCTGTACATTGCCAGGCAAACACCAGGCCTTTCAATTAAAGGTAGAAGATCATCCCAAGACATGGTGCATTATGAAGCACCACAATCTAGTAACTGAAAACGGGTCAACATCTTGCGTATAGGCTGCCACAGTGCTATATGTGGCTGTTTTATGGGTCGATTTAGGTTATGGCCTGTCTCTTAACAGTTTGAAATTAGATATAGCTAAAAGGGAACAGATTAATGCATACAGCCTATTAAATCACGTTATTTAAAAAGTTAGATGCTTATTGTAATAACTTATTTTTCTTAAAATTATATATAACACAAAGTATGTTTTCAGAAGTCTTGATAATATTGGACAGTACTGTTTAATTGCTTCAGAAACATAGTTTATTTAGAATTTTCAGAAAAGTGTTTAAAATCTTGTCGAATGCCATTGCTTATCAGTTTCGCTATGTACATCTCTGGTCAACTGCTTCAATTAAATGTGATTATTATACATATGTTTACATAAAGCTAAAAAGACAGGAGTTAGTACTCCTCTTAAAAGGGTCCTTCCAGATATGGTGGACGCTTTTCCAGTTTTCGCTGTTAAATCGGTCACACATGACACTTTCTATAGCTGTACGTTGCATCTCACGGCAAGTAAAGGTCAAAGGTACTTGACCTCTACTTGTACATATAATATAACTTTTGATGATATGGTATCATAGTGCATTGAGCCATTGATTATTTTTGGGCATATTATCGGCCTCATAGATGTAGGTGGTATACTCTATCAAACCACATAAACATATCACACCTATTACTTGCTGTTGTTTGGTTGTACCTGTTTGGTGATACATTTATATTAATGCTAGTTTTGTTGCAGACCATGGCTTCCATCCTGAAAAAGTGTACTGCCTAAGCAAACATAAATAGCATAATCCACGTTAACATTTTACCTTCTCTTAAGACAGAACTTAAACTTTAATCTAAGTAAGGTTCTAAAATCAGCTTTGGGAGATATGTTTTTAGCATCAGATTTTGACTAGTTCAATATTCTCTAATGATTACTCCATCATTATTGGCTACAGAACAGTTCAAAACTTAAAGATTCTTTAAAATTAAGTCAAAGTGGTTGACTGAAAACCAAATCAATGCACCTCAAATTATTAGTATCAATAAACAAATAGAAATATCCCTTTCTCACTTGACACTTGACAGAGGATGTATATGTAAACGAATAGCTAATCATTTTTCTAACCATATATAACTGCTTCTGTATTTGACTTATACGCGTTCTTGTAACTTACAGTAGTTATTATTAAATATCCTTGACATGAATATAGTACCTTCCAGGAAAAGATGTTGATGGGCAAAGCCATGTGAGTCTCCATCCGATAGTAGTTACTAAGCTAGCTATAAATACATGCTCAAACCTTTTCCAAATAGCACAACCCTTAAACAAGCTATTCATACTTCTTTTTCTCATCTTCCGAGAAATATGGGTCTAATGAGGTTGTCGCATTCTTTCATTTCTAACATAAAGAATTTTAGCAGGTTGAACTCTTATCGCAGCAGAAGTTATCAAAGGCGGGACATGCCAAAAGGTCATCTAGCAGTGTATGTTGGTGAAAACCAGAAGAGGCGATTTGTTGTCCCAATAGTATTCTTGCAACAACCGTTATTCCAAGACTTGTTGCGTCAATCTGAGGAAGAATTGATTTGATCATCCAATGGGAGGGCTAACCATATTATGCCAAGAAGATGAATTTTTCAAGATCACAGCCCAGTTTCATTCATTATGAAATACTGTAGACCTATAATCAATTTGCATTACAGCTGTTTATTACTTCCCATAAACATGTGTTTGAAGGATATATTAGATAGCTTTCAAAAGAGTATGTAGATCAGTAGATATGAAAGGAATTTCCATTCTGAAAAATACATAGAATTTTTTCGTTATTTATGACAAATTAAGGCTTTAAGTCCATTTCCACTTGTTACGGATTGCATGTCTCTTGGTTATGCTATCAACAAGTGAACAACACTTGTTTGATTTCCACTTATTATAGAAAGGCAGCCGATTGTGGGCGATTCGGGATACGGATATTAACATTTTGCCTCCTAACAAGTGAAACGCCAATCAATCAATTTCTGGAACTGAGCGAGCAGCTGTAAACTAGACTTCAATTTGAACCGTCATTAGAGTAACTTGCTAATTAGTGAGAAACCATAGCTATACACACCACTCTTTCAAAAATCTTGTGGGAAATGCCACACACATATTTGTTCCCAAAACCTTATGATATTAAAGCCAAAGATATCACATAAATGAGATGTAGAACTAAGATTATGCCAGCATATGTGCATTGACAAAAAAAAAGTAACTTAAAGCCATCCAAAACTTGTACAAATAACTTCTAGAAATTAAGAACCCTATGAACCTAAAGTATATGATGTTTTCATTTGCAGTTATGCTTTTTTCCGGCTCACATACCTGTGTTGTTTGTAATATTGACAACACGCGCTCAGCAAAGTGCCTAGTAGTTCTCAATGTCCCTTTTATTAGCTTCTATCCAAAAGAATATCATGTAAGTAATGAAAATTAATAAATAAAAATGTCCGTATATCTACTTGGACCTCTTTAATCATTTGGATCCATTTCTTGATCTTGATCAAAATAAAAATATCTTGATGTACCATCTTCATCATCTGAACCCATTTCTTCTTCATCAGTTTCATCATCCGGTTGTTCATTCTCATTTGCTGTAGTACTATCTTGTGTCCTGGATTTGAAGAAACTATCTTTCAGCCATTTGGGGCACTCGTTGTTGCCAACTGGTTTAGAGATTGTACAAGAGCATTCTGGTAGTGGATGTGAAAGAAACGAGTTTGGTTTTGATTGAAGAAGCTGTCGCTAAGTCCCTCTTCCCGAGGCTGTTGTTGAGATGTTTACGCGCTGCCAGAGTCCAATTTCTACTGGAAATAAAGATTGTCATGGGAGCTGTTGAACAGGTTAGCGAGAAATTTTCTGCACAGTAAAGACCAGTTTTAACAAAATTTAACTGTTAGGAACTAATAAGAAAAAGTGCATTCGAGTAAGCAGAGCTTATGCTAGATAAATATAGAAGAGACCACACTGCATGCACCATACTTTTTTCGACCCATTCACAAAATAGGGGAACCTACTAGTGCTTATTAAGGGTCGAGTTGGGGAATATTTATCTATAACGGGTCAAACGGGTCGAGATTGTATTTCTAATGCATATATCTTCATTAATCATATTAATAAAGGTCTCGTATCATATTAGACACACTAATAATTTGTAAAAATATTAGAAAGTTGACCAAAATGTATTTCGAGCCACCCAACATGACCTGTTCGACCCTAACCAATAAACCATTTATCACGACCTGCTGCCTATATCGCCAGTAATCTCTAGTGTCTTTATCATATATTTCATAAATTTACTACATTCATACAAGGAAGATTGTCCCTGTTGTAAGGATAAAACCATACAATAGAGGGATTCCTGGTTATATCGTCCACGATATACTCCATATATTACAATCTTCCCAATAATAATTAATGAGGACCCTGAGAAAAAGCTAGAGTGTTATGATCATAAGCATGACACAGAGAAATGCTGCTAGAGGTAATGGTCATGAAGGTACTATTTTGCGACTGTTCTCTCTCGTTTCCCTACACTGTTTATGATATATTATCCCTTTGGAGAAGTTTAGCTAATCTAATCATAGAAATAGGATTGCTGATCCAAATTAGTTAACAACGGCAACTTCATGAAATATTATCTGTGTTTTTTTATCAATTTTTTGGTGCTAAAATATTATCTGTCTATTCTTTTGAAGTGCTCGTATCATTACAAAACCGCGTAAAAGAATCAGGAGAGCATTCACCTATCGGGTCGATAAGTTAAGGAAGATGCCATCTCATATAGCCGATGTCCCATGACCAAGCTGGAAAAATCTGGCCATCGAGTACCATCATTGTTGAACCCCGGGAAGAATGCATCTGCTTCAACTGATACAACATAATCAAGAGCATCCCACAGCAACCTATGCGCTTTGTCCCTCAAATCAATTGGTGAAGGATCGGGCTCTGAATCTTTCTCTGCAATCCAACCATACCATCCTTCTTTTTCATGTCGATAAATGGGTCGACCGGAGGTGGAGGCAAAGGCCGAGGACGAGGCCCGCCTGAGCCCATTCTTTATCCTCGAAGTTTTGAAAGTAGTGTAGTTCACATGGTTTAGAGGAAGCAGACTTTCGGTGCCCAATAATCTGTTTAGCTGATACTTGCTGCATAAATTAGAACGGTCTACTAAGTTGGTATACATGGCACGTAGTGGGATCATCACACGTTGACCACCAAATCTTTCAGAACCGGCCAGGTAGATTCGTGTTGTTGGTGGATAACCCATAGCTCTGAGAAGAAGTCCTACCTACAAAATCATGGTACATAAAGATAAATGAATCAATTTTTTTCTTTAGTTTCAAGGCGTGTCCTTTAGCAATAACAGGCTTCTATTCTTTCCATTTACTTTCAATATGATTGCATATACCTCTTCAGGCATGAGAGGACATAAGCCGTTTGCTTTCTTGATAAACGAATCAACACTTAGATCATTATATACAAGTTTCTGTTTAATCATCTGTGCCCGCCGGTGCTGTATAAGTAAAGTATGGACATCCTACAAATAGATGAAAGTCAGATATCTAACCAGGGGTGGAGGCAGCTTATGAGTAGTGTGGGGACATGCCCCCAACAAAGCTTTTCTAGACACACAAAATCATATAGAAAAAAGGTCAAATTTGTAGAGAACATATTGAGTGCCCTCCCCACAAATTTCTGAGTGCCCTCAATGTTCGCTGAAAACCTTTCTTCTGGTTTGTAAATCGGAAATCATGGTGAAAAATGAGATGGAGTTTTTTCGCATGGGTTTCTTCAACTTTTTAATCTAAGGTTTCGATAAAATAATCACACTGCTTTTGATATAATTATTTACAGAATTGCTAGCGCGTTAATACAATTAATGTGTGACACATTGATGTATGTTTTAAACAAGGTAAGGTCGGGTCGACCTATGAGTGAACCTTTCTACTTTTGTATGAGGTTCGTCTGACCAGAGACGGACCTATGATTTTTTAGAAGGTGTCGCACAATTTTTTGTTTATGATTATAAGTACTAAAGTTACACCATAAGAAATTTATTAGCTTAAATCGGGGGTTGCACGCACTAAAAAAAGACATATTTTAAAAACAATTTACACCTCGTGACCTAAAATCGGGTGTAGCCCGTGCCACACCCGCTCCCATGTGAGTACGTCCTTGTTCGTCTCATGTCGAAGAATTGTTGCCCCTACTTAGCGGGTGTCCACAATGAGAGCGCGTAAAGAACCTTTCCCTTCCAACCTTGCAACATCCAATTATTATCTTCATGTACCACAAAATCCTTATGATATTTCTTCTCAACTTTTGTTCGTACCTCATCCACGAGATTTGAGTCCAGCGGTAATTGTACAAACCCGGCTTGTGAGTTCCTAGTTTCCCATTTTTGGTATGTTTCTGGCCTCTCAACCCGACTCCTCCCCTCACACGCCACTGCATTCAAGATGTCCCTGCCGAAAACCTCACGCTCAAACAACTCCCGATCTATGTCTTCACGGTCGCTAGTTGCTTCAAACATATCAAAAAGAGTTGTAAAGTGGAAAACAGCTTCTTTAAACCTCGTAAGAAAGTAAGTCGCATTGTATGTCCCGTTCAGGATACCATGCACAAACATGTCAGGGTTTAACTCCCGAATAAATTTGAGCACTCCATCCCTAGAGCCATTTTCCACGACTGTCTCATCGGGTACATTTCTCATCCGATAAATGCTATTCACCACGAGTATCTCCTCAGGATCAATCTCTAAATCCTCCATCCTGACATTTTCCCAATTTTAGCGATCGAGTTGTACTTAAAGGGACATTAAATCTCTTGGCATATTCGCCAGCCGACGGCCTGTGTCTTTGACCCGCTCATCAGGTCGAATACCAGGCTGTGGAAGATCAATACCTGTTATTCGTAGCTTAGGAGGTCCACCAGGTCTTAGAGAGGCCTTGTATAATGCAAGGCCATTGAAATCCATACGAGATACCAAGTCGATGATGTGTAGTTTATCTCTACCATTTGCTAGCTTAGCGATGGACTTGTTTGCGTAGATATTCGACATCCTTTGAAATGGGCATGCCGTGATATATGCCTTGTAGGATTTCAAGATATCGAAGGCAGATACATTGGCAGAAAAGGCTAGGTATACTTCCATTCCTGTACCACCTAAGCGCGCTTCAATGGCATTTGCAAAGTAATGAGCCATCCTTTCGGAGGAACTCCCTTTAGGAGACGAGTGTTTTCGCATGGTCTTCAAAATTTCAATGGCGACATTCATTTCAAAACTTGCCACCTTTTGAGCACATCGAATTAAGAGTTCGGTCAAATCCACCACTTCCACCACGATTTTTTTTCGTTTTTTCTTTGCGTTACCATCAGCGATCCCATGAAAAGAGACCGAACATGGGTTGTGTAGCCAGAGATGTGTGAGCTCCTCACAAAGAAGTGCAGTATCATATATCTTTAATAGCTCGGTTTCTTGAATGCGGGGCTGATCTTCAACAAGAACATTATAAAACGATTTCTCGGTAGCTTGGAGAGCTAAATTATCTATTAACATGCAAGGCTTGTTCGCTAAATCATCTTCTTCCATTAGCATTTTATTCAAGTAAAAAAACACCCCATGAAAGTAATCATCTTCCACACGACGGCCAGAAGATGAAAAGATAATTTCACCCATGTCAGCGGGTCGAGGGTTATCAACGTTCGAAGGCATGCCTATATGTTTGCTTAGATGAGACCTAATTGTGATGTGTTTCCTGAGGTGAGACTTTATAATCCCTTTGTACTCATTATGCATCAGTTAAATACATACATGCACTTTTTGGATGTGATTGAGATCGTCATTTATCTCAAAAGATGTGAATAGTCTATATATATTCCAGGCAATGTCGGGATTGTAGGTGGCAACTTGAAGTCGGCGAAGCACAAGAGTACGAGTTGCCAGTTTCTAGTAAATTGGGGACATGCTGGTCGATAAAGTTTTGGGTTGAATGCAATGCATGCACACGTACAATGTGCGCAGGCTACATTGCCAAAATTGCCTTAAGCAATTTGCATGACTTCACTAACAGTCCATATATCATTGTATACGTGTAACAAGATTTATGTGTGTAGTCTATAAAGAAACATGAAAAGTTGCAAATCTGCTTGAGGTGGATTATTAAATTTACAAAATTTTAACTTATGCGGCTTCATGACAAAACCGGGTGCCGCCTTTGTTTTTCATTGAACTAGAAAGAAATGTTTTAGATTTTAACATATTACAGTAACACCTAAACAAGCAAATTTGATTGATGAGTCAAGTAGCTGATAAAAATTTATTCTAACTGAAATCAAATGCTGCAAACCGTATACATCCAAATTCTTTTGTTTAAAGAAAAATAGATTATTAACAGGTATTGATAAATATAGTGACATACATAATTTATTTTGTTGATTATTTAACAAAGACAAACACCTCAATATTACACAGTTTTCTTAATCACATATTTACTTTTGCTTATGTTAATTATTTTTGGGAGACAAGATAACAGTTTACGCGAACAAGTCAAGATCTTAGGAGTTTCGGCTTTTTTGCTTAATCTTTTGTTAGAATATCTTTTTTCGTTCAAATTGGAATCACATATAATACCCGTGCATACACGAGATTTTAACAAACAAAAAAAGAAAAAATGGTTATATATCTGAATATTGTTAGTCTAAAGATTGTAAATTTAAACGTGAATCTTGCACACACTTTTTGACATAAATTTTTAGCATTAATACGAAGATTATATATGAGTTTAACTGTAATTGCATATGATTATTGTACAAAATCATGTTTAGTTTTTATTATTCTTTTGTAATTTGTAACTCCCATATGTTTATATCTTTTTTCTCCTTTACAAACTTGTATCATCTTCTTCACTATGTTTAACAATTTTCATAAAAACGTGCCTCCTCCTCTCTTAGTCAACACTAAGTTAAACTTTCAAAGATATAGTTATATTCTTACTCTTTTGTTTCTCTTTCACTCTTTGAAAACTTCCAACAGAAAAGTTTATATATTGCCGGCGAGATTCCGGTGAAAGAGCATGTTTCAGGTGTTGGTCTTTATACGGGATCTATGGTCTAAACGTTTCAATCACAAGTACACCGAATGAATATTGTGCAAAGATTATGTAAACTGTAAATATGTCTTTGTAATAATCAAATATGTCATATATGTTTACAAACGAATGTACTGTTGTATATATACTGTAATGAAAGGGTACTATGAACCATTGTGTCGGTTTCATTATTTGGAGCGATTATTGGTAATCGCTATATAGCGATTATAATCTTGTATGTAATCGCTTTGTTGACTTTCGTATGGTTGACTTTTGTTGACCGGGTCATATGGGTTGTGATGGGTTGACTGTTGGGTCGATAGTGATTAAATCAATATTCTCCCCCTTAATCACAATCGGCTTGCTTTAGATCTTTGACTCCAATTAGTTGTCTCATGGTGAGGAATCTGATCTTCGGTAATGCCTTTGTCAGTATGTCAGCCTTCTGAAATTCTCCACTTATGAATTCGACTTGTAGGTCTTCTCTTTCGACGCATTCTCTTATAAAGTGGTACTTTATGTCAATGTGCTTACTTCTTCCGTGGAATACGGGATTCTTCATTAGTTCAATGGCGGACTTGTTGTCGACCAAGATTGTAACTTTTCTTCTTCCGTGTGTGTAAGCTTGCTAAGCGATCTCTTTAACCATAATGCTTGTGTTGTGCATTGCATTCTTTGCAATGAATTCGGACTCACATGATGATAGAGCTACGTGGCTTGCTTTTGTGTACTCGGTGATTGGTGATTCACCGTAGTAGAAGATAATTCCATGAGTGCCTTTGCGCTTCTCGAGTGTTGACTCGTAGTCTGTCACTATAACCTTGTATCTGTTTTCTTCCATTGTACTTGTAGGTGATTCCATAATCTTTTGTTCCTTTAACGTAGCGTAGTACTTGCCTTATAGCTTTCATGTGTTGTTCCTTTGGTTCTTGCATAAAACGACTTAGTAATCCAACGGAGTAACTTAAGTCGGTCTCAGATGTAACAAGTATCGTAAGCATCCAATCAAGCTTCTATATTCGATTGAGTTGACCGTTGTTTCTTGATGTTCTTTGTTAGTCTTGTTCACGGATCCATAGGTATTAAAGTTTCGTTGCGATCTAGCATTCCAACTTCTTTTAGGATCTTGCTTGCGAGGCGGATTGCTTTATTGATATGTCACCTCCGGTTTGTGTGACTTCAATTCCTAAGTAGTAGGATAGTAATCCTAGGTCACTCATCTCGAATTTCTCTTCCATTTGAGCTTTGAACTTGTCTATTTCTTTCTTTGGTGTGCCAGTGATGATTAAATCATCCACATAGACTCTACTAGAAGTATTGAGTCTTTGACTTCTTTGTGTAGACGACTTGTTCTAAAGCGCACTTCTTGAAATCTAAGGACTTCAAGGTATTATCTAACTTTATGTTCCATGCACGTGGTGCTTGTCTTAATCCGTATAGAGCTTTTATTAATCAGATACTTTTCCATTTTCTTTTATAAATCCTTCGGGTTGTGTAACATACACTTCTTCTTTAAGTCTCCATGTAAATGCGATTTGACGTCTAGGTGATGTACTTCCCATTTGTTATTAGCAGACTATGGCTAATAGTAATCGGACTGTTTCCATTCTTGCTACAGGTGCAAAGACTTCTTCAAAGTCTATGCCATGCTCTTGTATGTAGCCTTTTGCTACTAGTCTAGCTTTATGCTTGACTATATTTTCATTAGCATCTTTCTTGGTCTTGAATACCCACTTTAATCCAATGGCTTTCTGTCCTTTTGGTAGTGTGGTTAGTTCCCATGTATTGTTTCTATTGATGGAATCTAATTCGACCTTCATTGCTTCGATCCATTTTTGATCGTTCGATGCTTCCTTGTAATTCTTGGGTTCATCTTCAGCTAGTAATAAATGCTCGGGTAAAACTTCCTCGGTGTTTTCATATAAATCATTCAACGTTCTAAAACCTTGTAATGGTGTGTGATCAAAGTTTGGATGTAAATTCCTGGTTGCAATTGAGTTACTTTGATTGGTTGAATGTCTTGAGGTAGTTGGTGTAATTTGAGTATTTATTCTTGATGAAATTGTAGATGGTGTGTGAAATGTTTGTGATTGTGAGGGTGAGTTAGTTGCTGATGTTTCATATTCATGATTATCATTCGCAGGGATATTATCGTCTTCTTCATCTGGATGGTTTTCGTTTTCTTGATGTTCATCTGTGGCTTCAAGGTTTTCGACTTTGAAGTCAAACCATTCGGGTTCATCGTTGGTGTGTTCATCTACGTAATCCTTCCAGTCCCATGCTTCATCCTCCTTAAACTTCACATCTCTACTAACACATATTCTTTGTGTTGTTGGATCAAACAATCTATAAGCTTTTGATCCTTGTTCGCTTCCTAAGTATACCATTTTGTTGCTTCTATCATCTAACTTTGTCAGATGTTGTGATGGTACCTTTGCATATGCTATGCACCAAAAACTCTTAAAGTTTCTAAGTTTGGCTTTTCTCCTTAATTGCTTCATATGGAGTAATGTCTTCTAAGGCTCTTGTAGGAGAACGCCTTTAGAATGTATATAGCGTGTCTAATGACTTCACCCAAAAGTTTTGTGGCATGTTAGTTGCTTTCATCATGCATCTCGTAGTAGACATGATTGTCCTATTTCTTCGCTCAACAACTCCATTTTGTTGTGGTGAGTAAGGTGCGGTTGGTTGTCGTGCTATGCCGTTTTCTTTGCGAGATTGAGTGAATTCATTAGATGTGAATTCTCCTCCACGATCGATTCTTAACATTTTCAATGTTATCCTTAACTCCTTCTCTATTGTTTCTTTGTATTCCTTGAAAGTACCGAAAGCTTGATCTTTCGTACTTAGGAAATATGCCCACATATATCTTGAGTAGTCATCTACTAACAAGAATATATATCTCTTTCGGATGGTGTTGGTGGTGTTATTGGTCCACATAAATCTCCGTAAACTAAATCTAATGGTGATGTTGATCTAGTTTTTGCTTTCTTGGGAAATGGTGCTCATTGTGTTTACCAACTAAACAAACATCACAAATTTGTGTTGTGTGTTTAATGGCGGTATTCCTTGAACTAACTCTCTTTGAGTCATAGATTTTAATGATTCAAAGTTGAGGTGTCCTAATCGTGCGTGCCATAACCAAGTGTTGTCACTTAGGTTTGCTAATAAGCAAACATGTGTGCCTATCTTCAGACTTGCTTTGTATAGACGGTTTCTTTGTCTTGTGACTCTCAAGAAGATTTTGTTGTCCATGTCATAAAGTCGTAGTTCATCGTCGTCCATTACAACTTTACAACCTATTTCGGTAAATTGTCCAAGGCTCAATAAGTTGTTTTTCAAGCTAGGAATGTAATAGACTTGGGATATGATTCTTTGTTTCTCGTCTTCACATTCTAATAGGATTGAACCTTTTCCTTTAATCTCTACATGAGATCCATCTCCGAATCTTACTTTTCCACTAACGTTCTCATCTAGTTCTTTAAAGTGTTCTCTTATTCCGGTCATATGGTTACTAGCTTCATTGTCTAAATACCATTGACTATCAACACTGTCTCTTTATGTCCTACATCTTCTTAGTGTAGCGAGACCTTTTGATCTTTTAGCTTTGTTACATGTGGGTCTTCTAATATTGCCATTAATAAGGTGGGTTCTAAGTCCTCCTCGACAAGATTAGATTGCATACTAGTGTTTGGTTTTGTATAACACTTAGATGCATAATGACCAGTCTTATTGCACTTGTAACATCTAACTTTGCTAAAGTCAATATTCTGTTTGTTGAAGTGATTGTGAGTGTTTTCTCCATCCTTCTTCTCGTGGTTATTTTTATCGTGGTTCTTCCATCCTTTATATCTTCCACGTCCACGTCCTCTGAAATTTTTCCCTCTATTGTCATGTCGTGTGAACATCAGTTTGTCTTGACTGTCCACTTGTTTTCCTTTCTTGAACTTAGTCCTCTTCGTAGGTCTTAAGTCTTCCTATCGCCTCTCTAATGTCATTTCACTTAGATCGAATATTGTTCTATAGATGCGACTATTTGCGATACCTTTCTGTCTGACATTTAGTAGTTTCCGTACTAAGGTTTCATCTTCTATTGTGTGTCCTAGACTAGCGGCTTTGTTTACGAGTGTTGTGAGTTTTGTGGTGAAAGAGTCGATTGTTTCATCTTCCTTCATATATAGCATCTCAAATTCGGATTTGAGTGTTTGTAGTCTTGCTTGTTTAACTCTGTCTTCGCCAACGTGTCTAGTTTTCAAAGCATTCCAAATGTCTTTTGAAGTTTTGTGCTTTGTTATTTGAAGTAATTGTTCTTCGGGTAAGGCTTGGTAAAGGAAAGCAATAGCGGTTTTTTCCTTTTTCTTATCGATTGAGTCGCTTCGATCTACTCAATTGTTTCCCATAAACCATTCGCCGAGAATGATTTGCATTCGAATTGCCCATAATGAGTAATTCGCGGGCTTTAGGATTGGGCATTGAAATTGGGGTGTACTATTCGAAATGTTAGTATTGGGTTCCTTTTTACCACTGTCGTTCGTCATATTTTAAAAATGACAAATAAATCTCCAATAAAGAATTTTAACACAAAGTGTATATATAAAAATTCTTTTCTTAAACTGAGCTCTTAATGTTTTATCTTTCTCAAATGGGTGTAAAACTTTTCTAGGTATAGTTTTAACAATTTTAAACTATCCCTGAGATTATAAAATTTAAACCGAATAACCTAAGGTTAATTACTCCTTACAAATTATTCCCGGTCAAGATTCTAAGTAGTATAAAACTAGGTTAGATATACTAAACAAAAATATGATAAGATTTTAATAATGTTTTAAAATAACTTATCAATCTAAAAAACCGATATATCAAAATATATAATGTAAAATAAAGTGGTTTTGAAAACTTTGGAACACGGAGGGTTGATGGTTTAACCCGATGCCTTAATAAAAATCCTTTGTGCCGCTTTAACCGTACTGCTGCTCACTTTATAACCCTTTTGTATCTCTTTTGAGATAACACCCACGCGTATAATTTTGAGATATCGCTTTTCAAGATTCTCTCTCTTCACAAGAAGATAACCTTTATCTTCTTCTTCCTTCTTCTCCAATATACACCGACGGTTCTCCGCCTCTTTGTTTATGATGGCGTGGTTTTGACCGTCCTTCTTGTCTCCGGTGTGGTGTTCTTGTACGAGCACTTGTTATTCCTCCAATTTGAAATCTAGGGTTTCGGATTAATTGGGGTTTTCGATCCGTGAGAATTTTATGATTGAGTTTGCTAATGAATCAATTGGGGTTTCAATTGATCCTTCCGGGCTTGATTCCGTTTAAAACGGTGTGTTTGTTCTAATTCGAATCTTTGATTTGTGCCCTAATGATGACACTCGATTTGTTTTATTTCGAATCAAAATATTTAAACGATTATGTTCGTTTTTCGATCCTGTTTGGATTGGGTAATAAAACCGTTTCGGAAAATTTTTGCGAGTTTGATTTGTTCTTGGGTTGTGAGTAATCACCAGTGATTATACCCTGCATGCGACAAACGTTGAGATACAAAAATGACGTCGGATTTGTATTCTTAGCGATTTGCAAAAAAATTTTATTATCGAACCGGTTGCTTTTTTATTCCTAACTTGTATGAGTCGGGTAAATGATGATTGTTGGTTGATAGACCAAACCGCTCGATACCAATTGTTGGCCTTTATCACGGGATCTATGGTCTAAACGTTTCAATCACAATTGTACCAAATGAATATTGTGCAAAGATTAAGTAAGCGTAAATATGTCTTTGTAATAATCAAATATGTCATCTATGTTTACAAACGAATGTCGTTGTATATATATCAGAATGAAAGGGTACTATGAACCATTGTGTCGGTTCATTATTTGGAGCGTTATTGGTAATCGCTATATGGCGATTGTAATGCTTGTTGTAATCGCTTTGTTGACTTCGTATGGTTGACTTTTGTTGACCGGGTCATATGGGTTGTGATGGGTTGTTGTTGGGTCGATAGTGATTAAATCAATATCGTGCCGTGTCGGTTTGGTGGACTTCAAACCGGCTGACCTCCTGTTCTGGTTGAACCGGCCTGTCAAATCCGATTTTCAAAACACCGATTATATATAACTTCGGTTTAAAGTAGTAAATGTAATATACTAGAAATCCACTGGACGTATGGTAAATGATAATAAAAACAGGTGAAAAAATCCCACGTTGTAGCGGGATCTTAAACAACACATCTTACAATCGCTTGATCTTTAAGCATTTTTGGTTCAAATAATTTTCTTTGCAATTTTAATTTTAACAAAGGGAACTCATATACCGTATAAAAACTAATCCTAAGTCTAGTAGTATCTTGTTCCAAAACAAAAGTTAAGAAAAGTATAAGAAAAATGGCGTATAAAGTTTAATAGACGGTTAACTTGTTATTGTACAAAATCTAAAGATGCTAAGTTATAAAGTTAAGGGATATCCGTTTGTCATTTCATTAAATTTAAAGAGGGTGTTTTGGAGCTTCCTTAAATCTACTGTAGATGAATATATAGATTTAAGGATGGTAGATGTTATGCTTTCCTCAAAGATTTTGTTATATGATGGTCTTTCTGATAAAATGAATATATAATAAAACGGTCAGGAGAATGTAAAAAAAATAATAATAATAAAAAAACAAAATAGTATGAGAAATTTACACTTTAAAACAATGTTTAATGGGCTAACCTGGAAAAGCTCAGCACAACCCTGATAAGCTAAAGTATCTCTTACAAGACCAGGATGATATGCAAGATAAGGTTTCCCTGAAGATCGCAGCCTGTGCAAGAAAAGTACTCAGTTTAGTTGTTGATGTAAAGTCAAATGTCACAAGTCGTCCTCCTTTTCATTCAAAAACAACAAAGAGAAAACATGAGAAAACTGCGTTGGGTGAAATATTACATCATCTCAGAGGTGCAATATGTAAATGCACTGGTATTTTAGATCTGTATGTTGTTCACACTTTTAAAAATTAAGATAGACTAACTTTTCACCATTTGATGTGCCAATGCTAAAACTTCTGGACAAAAATGAAGCGCCTGAAATGCTACCCTGCATCTGAGCCTCTGATATTCAGCCAACTTATGCGGTAGTATGGGCTGGTAAGAGCAAATGCAGAAGGACTTCCATTAATGAGATAGAGTGTTCAATATCGAATACAAACAGCAAACCAGTTGCAGCTAACAGATTCACCAAATAATAAAGTTACAAACAAATATTGTATGATAGAGTATAACAGCAAGGCATAATCTAAATATTAAAACTAAAATGAACTTATGGTCTGAATTCTACGCACAGAACCGATTCTTATCATTTTGGTTAGTAGAGGTTAATTGTAAGCAATCCTTGCATTCGAATACGAATTATAAAGTTCACCCATCGAGCTTACAATCAACTGTGTGCATCTATATTCTAGTCCATTTAAATGTCACCTTTTGACAAGCCAACATCAAATAGTCTGCATGATCTCAGAGAAATAACGCAAATACTCCTAAACATGGTTGTGATGGTGTTAACTTGTCTTGAGGGGTAGCAATACACAGTCTCCAGTTTCACTCATAACTTAACACAATGAAACCATCTGAATTGAGTTTTTCTCTCATACATTGGAACCAACCAACCAACGCAACACATACATAAGGGAAAGAGCAGTTTCCAAATTGCAGAAACATAATAGTTTGACATGTACGATCAACTAAAGCAACAAAACATGATGACTGGTACCTTCAAACAGCCTCCATCAACAACCACCAATCCAATGACCCTCCCCTTCCGTAACTTTGGCAAGACTTCTTTAATGTAATACTCAGGAGAAGCTGCCTTTTGAGGCTTGAACATAGGACATTCTTTACGTTTCCTAATCTCCTTCAGCTTTGGAGGCAGGTCTTTTACAATGATTACATCACTTCTAAGAGAATTTATGAAGTGATCTACATTGTAAAGATATGAGAAGCTTTTAAATTCAGAGCTGCATAGAATCATAACTAATAGCTTGAGTGTTATAAGATAAAAATACAACAATGTTGCTCATCATTCTTATTGATACAGGGCTTGCAGATATACCCGATGCCTTTTGAGTTTGAACTTTCTTGAATTTCTGGGATGACCAGAGTAGCATTCAGAAGCCTGGATATGGTAACAAGATCACAAATCTAGCAAATTGGAAAACCACTTTAGTAATAGACGACGTTAATTACTGAAAAAACGCTGAAATGAAAAAGAACATACTGATGATCTGATCTTCTCGAATCCACCAAAGATTTTGGCATGTATAAAACCATTATTTTGGCGTACTGGAACTGAAACATGGAAAGAAGTTGGAATATAGACAAAAATGTGGTAAACGTGTAAAATTAAGTCCTGGTATACTTGATACAGAGAGTTAGCAGAGATATACACTTAACAAAGCCAACTCGAAACTAGGTTTCAGACGTGTAGTGAAACTTTTTGATAACAGCCTAACAGGGCTAACTTTTAATGTATATGTTCATTAAAAAAACAGATGAAAATCGAGGAAAGCAAACTTTTAGAAAAAAGTTCCTTGTATTATTATCTAGTTCACCTTAATTTTATGATATCATTATCATTTCACGTTACATCAAGTACATAGAATTCAACTTCTTTCCATGGGTGGCGGCGCAGCTTGTTGCCCGCTTACCTACCACCTTGATGTAAATCCCAAATTACATGTTATTTTCTTAACGAGATGTGACTGTTTTTTTTTTTATCTATAGAATGAAAATTGGGAAATTGAAAAAAAAGAGATCGGGCCTAAATCTCCACTATATGGTTTTAGTTCTGTCTCCACTATTCCCAAAACTTCTGGTAAGCATATAGCACACGGAAAACTTGATACTTGAAAGAGCATTTTATTACCAGGATATTTATTTCTAGGATTTGCATACGGCTGCAAATCCTCCAAAGGCTTGACCTTCTTCCACAACTTTCTAGATGCAACACGCTGCAGCAACCAGATATAGAGCTATAATAATGATTTAACATACAAACACTACAATTACAGTTGATAGTAAATACACATCTACAAATTATAAGATCAAGTGCAAACATTACCTGTTGTCCCGCAACATTTACATTTAAATCCTCGATAAATCCCGTTATCACGTGATACTGTACTAGCTCTACACTAGTATTTGCCAAAAACATGTGCACAAACAATGACAAAAGAGATAGAACAAGGCCTCCAAGCGCTACCCATTTTATCTTGGATTTGAACATCATAACGATATATCATATGCTTTTCGATAATGTTTAGATCATTGTAGCTACATCATAAACCGGTTCTGCTGCTGCCAAATCACGACTGAAAAAGCATAAATAAGTATAACACCTCATGTTCGACACCATGTAAAAAAGAAAAATGTCATGTGAATGTGTCCTAATATATGTTGAACTATAGTAAATCTAACATTTAACTATAATCAAACCAAAATAATTCCTAGTTATAACATATCGCGTTTGTTTCAAAACCATATTATAGTTTTCCGAATTCTGAGTACAACCACAATCAACACGTCCTAAACAGACATAAGAACGTACTCCATTTTATCGCAAGTGACCACAACCGTATCAGTGTTGTTGGATTGAAGTTATCCCGGCAACACTTACATAGTGTGTATTTTTTATTTTATTTTTTCATAAAAAAACCGTTGTGTGCATGTAGATGTTTTGTGGGTCCCATATTTCAGTGTGATGAGTGACGGGTAAATTGTGGTCCTGTGTTATTCTCAGTGTTACGCGACTTTGGTGTTACCACATGCATGTGTGCTCTAATAATGCATTACCTCCACAAGTAACTCAACGAGAGACAGAACCAAAACTAAAAAGGACCAGGTATATTTATGATAACGAAAAACAGCAAAAAGACTATAAAATTTTTTTGGGGACAAAGTGCATTTCAGCAAAATTTAGATATCTTTTTTACAAGAATTAACACTACGCCATAAAAATCCATAGGTCCTGGCCCGCTACTAAACCGAACACTTTTAGGCTCCAAACTTTGCTCGACCTGCAATCGAATTTAAATCTTGACTCAACCTAAAGACTTAATCAAACTCGACTGAGTTTTGACATTTCATGTGCGATGGACCCGACTTGCTTATAAAACAAAAAGTATGCGAATGTACATATATAAAGGGTATTTTGCAAAAGCACACAAGCTCGCAAATTTTACAAGCTTGAAAGTCTACTTAAGCAAAATTTTGCGAGTTTAAATTCAACAATAACACTCCATAGGCAGACATACTTAAGACAAGGTATGCACGTGCATGCATACCCATTGAAAAGCATTCTTATTGTAAATTTTGCCTTTTTGTTATGAATTTTTTATAGTTTAACACTAAATGCATGTTGGTTGTATAATAAATAACAACTTCAGAATCAATGAGTACCGGATATCACTTAGAATCGTGTAATCACATTCCAACGAAAACTATTCGACCTTATGCTTGGGTTACACGAATATCTTTTTGGGATAAGACCAAGTGTTTGCTCTTGTTTTAGGCACAAATCAAGAACCCATTCGCTTCTAAGTGTTTTTGTTTTTTGGCGTGTTTATGTGTTCCTATTTATAAGAAATGATTACTCTTTAGTCAATGGAATTATGAGAATTAATCAGTCAATTAATCTCCTCATAATACTGCTCCATAATTGCAATAATGGTTACACGATCAATTAAACGTGGTCATTAATTGCAGTTATAACCTTTAATAGGTCAAAACAGTTACACTTTAGTTTGAATTCAGTCCAACGTGCTTACTCGTTGAAAGAGCTTGTTGAGTGATCAGCGACCTGATGCATGTACACTCCATAACTCTAGACCCATGACCATAATCCCTCAATTAAACTAAATTTCCAACAATGCAGACCCTTTTAAAAAAACGCATAACCTATGGTCAATTTATGCATCCGCCACTATAACACTAGACCACATTTTACTAATTTACTATCACTCGTAAGAGTCGTAACACTCAAATTAAAATACAGAACAATATAGATAAGAAAGCAATTAAAATACAAAGAACTCACGTAACAACAACTCAACCGAATTATACAATGACACTTATATTTCATAAAAATGATAAAATATATAAACTAATAGGTGCATGCATCACTTTTTGTACGTGAATATTTAAATAAGTATTGAGCCGTAACGGATCAATAAAGGGATCTAAAATTGTGAATCAAATGTGTACGTACCTTGCCGCAAAAAGGATGATCGGACGGTGGTATAGTGATCAGTGACTGTTATGGGTTTTTGATACGTGTAGAATGCTGAACAACTTTATTCTAGAGGGGGGTGATTGGGTGACAAAGGTAAAAAGATTAGGGTTTTTTTTAAAACTTTTATGGAAAGTATGATTGACTTGATAGTTTGGTATGTAGATCATGTGGATTCTAGATATAGGTGTTTGTTATATATTAAATAAAAAAATAAAAAATAAAAAAAATAGACAACTCAAAATCGATAAATTGGGTGCAAATGGGTCGCTAAAGAAGGTGGAGAAATCTGTCCATCTTTTTCAAAAAAGAAAAAAGTAATTGTAATCCTTAATGATTAAATATAAGAGTCAAAGATTAGTGATAATCATGAACCATGTGATTTTATAAAAATATATTTTAAATATGATATTATTTAAAATTCAAAGATAAGTTGAAATTCCTCACGTTTCACTTATCGAATATGAATATCGTTAATTTTTTTCACGAAATTATTTTACTCATTTTTTACTCACATCTTTACTTATATATGAGGCTAAGTACGAGTTGCACTTGATGCATTTTTGTACTCACATCTTTACTTATATATGAGGTTAAGTGAGCATATACAATGACATAGAAATACCACCTCAATGCCATGTGTACAATTTTAATGTCACCTCAATGCCACGCACATGCAATGCCACCTAAGCTGCACGGTGGTGTGTTATTTGTTAAAAAAATTATGGCTCTAGAGAGAATCGAACCCTGGTCACTAGGATCACTACCAACACTCCTACCACTATAGCAGATTGGTTTTTGTGATACACATTGAAAAACAAAATTAATAACAAGACGTGGATGAATGAATACAAATTGGAGGTTACTCATAACCCATTCAAATCCTCCCCTAAATCTTAGCTATTATGTGAAACCGAATCATTTTACTCCGAATTCGCTCACAATTTTTTAAAGCATTTACACAGAATCATCATTAAGCCCTAAAGCATGCAATTATACACACACACACACACACACATTATAATCACTCATTCCATATTTCTCTCATTAATTTTGAATTCAGTCAACCATTCCTATCTCAATCAATATGATCCAAATTCAATTTGTTTTCCATATCACAAAAATCACAGATGAAATTGATTTTGAAAATATTTTTTACATATTTCTCAATGCCACTTTCAAAACACTAATTTGTATCTATAAATATTCACTGAATCATCTAACACCACATCACTCAATCCACATATATTTTACGTATCAAAAAGCCAGTTATGAATAAGTTTTCAGGGAAAAAAATTGGTAACACGGGATACCAAAAATCACCAACTTTACCTACATCTGCCTTGAACAGATATGTCATCATTCATAGGATTCACTTATTTGATAGGTGTGATTTTCCTATCCTGGCCATTACCTGACATATAGTAACGCAGATGAACGCATGTTAATGAACCTAAAATTCTAATGGATTCACAAAGAAAACTCCATATGCTTTTGAGACACAAAACATATTAAAACAATGTTTAAATAATGAATGTTTAACATAATCAATTAAGCTGCACATAAACATAATACACATCATACCTAAAAATATCATACAAAAATAAACATAATGCACATACATTCAAATAAACATAATACATAATGAACAGGAAAAACACAATTTAAATAAGGATTTACAACCAAAACATCATAAGTAAGAATATCAAACCAATAAACATCATAACAAAACATCAATTCAGTCAAACATCTAAAGGAAAAATAAACATAATGCAGATACATTGAAATAAACAGAATATATAATAAACAAGAGAAACACATATTCAAGTAAGGATTTACAACAAAAACATCATAACTAACAACATCATGCAAATAAACATCATACACGCAAAAGAGGTATTAAACAGAATACAAAGAAATTAAAATGAAGATTTAATGTATATTGCATATAAATACAAAATATGATGAGTAACAAATTATAAACAATGGAACAAAAAAATGTATAACCTCCTAATCCTCAAACCTTTGTTTAGCTTGATCATAGTGACAAATTTATGCCATTCGATTCATGTTGTTCACAAACTTTGAATTGAATTTGAATATTTGGCATTGTCATTTTGATATTCCTCATATCATTCACAAGCTTGTGGAATCGATGAGTGTGTAAATACTCATCATTTTGGTCAATCTGAATCGCAAAACATTTAAAAACGCCGAAATGCATCAAAATCTTGAAAATATCTCAAAATTGCATTTTATATGTTTCAGATGCAAAATGTTTAAAATCGATGAAAATGAGCTAAGTTTGCATAATTAGCGCTTTAGGTCCCCAAGTTTCAAAAGTTGTCGAAATAGTCCCCGAGCACTTATTTTAAAGAAAAGTCACCAAAGGTCCTTTTAAAATCATAACTTGTCATAATTAGTCCTTTGGTGAAAATGTCAAAAGTTTTGAGAAATTACAAGTTTAGTCCTTTGAGTTTCAAAATTGGCAAAAATAGTCCTCGAAGTGTGAAATGTCCATTATGGTCCTTGTACTATTGAAACTTGTCATTTTGGTCCCTTGGAACAACTTTGATAAAGTGGCGAATTGGTCCTCAAGTTTGAAAGAATGGCGCTTTGGTCCTCAGATAACAAACCAAACACCCTTTGCACCTTGACCGCCATTAACCTTTGGACCCTCACAAACCCTTATGACCCCCTGTTTGACCCCGTCCAATATACCACCCCGGTCAACACCCCAGTCAAACCACTCACACCTTTTCCCTCCAACACTCCTTCTTCCCACCCACTGTCTGCAACTCTTCAGACCTTCACCTCTCCTCCAGCTCACTCTCTCCACACCATGTTCCCTCCACCTCAACAACATCCAAAATACATTTAATGCTCCCTCCTCCCTTTCACTCAACCCCCAGCTGTTAAATCCATTTTGGCGCCAAAAAAACTCATCAATGGCCATTATCATCTCAAGTCATCCAATGGTCCCAAATGCAAGTGGGAAATGCTCAGGAGAGAGAGAAGACCTTTTGGATGTATAAATAAGAAAAGAGAAGCAAGAGAGAGGAGTAGTTTTTAGTTGTAATTTTTCATATATGTCGTTTTAAATCTTTATGTCTTAATTAAGTTCTAATTTGTAATTCTCATCTTCTATGTACTAAACTAAAGTTATTAAGTCTATTGTAACTCATTTCCAATATTAATTCAAAGTTTATCCAAGTTTCTAGTTTTAAATTTTCTTTTACTTATGCATTTTAAATAATCTAAAAGCAAGCTTAAATAAGCTTTATTATCACTCAACCAAGCTTACTAAAGCTTCGATAGCTTTGGTAAGTTTGAAATTCGATTTCAATCAAAATTGGTGTTTGGTCAACAAAAGTCAAACGTGTTGAATTTTGGTTCAAGCGATCATGGAAGTGGATATTGGTTGATGCGAGAGTTGAACATGGGTTGATTCCTAGTTATACATGGGTTAAGATAAGGTAGGATAGTGGTTCTTTGATTCTTGGCAAGCCACGGTGGCTAGGACCTTATGTGAGTATCATTTTCTTGGGATGTTTAAATTCATGTTTTCCTGTTAGTGAGCTTTAATTACATTAACATTAGTATAATTTAGCTTAATAACACTAGTATAATTGATATTTTATCTCGTGCATGTTTTGAGTCATTTTGCATAACTGTCATAATAAGAGCGAGTTGAGTTTTAGTGTTATTAATATTAGACTTCTTGCATCGAGTTAGTTGTTTTAGTGAGATTAGGATTTGATTTGGTGAATTCGATGGTTTAGCCGCAAGAAGTCTAAGAGTAGATCGCACTTTAGTCACTTGAAGTGGTGTTTGGATCGCTTAGTATAATCAAGCCCGAGCTTTGGTTTGTGCTTAAATCTGTCTACTCGGTCTCAATTAGGTCCACTTGAACCATTTAAGTCATCAATTGTCACCAGAACTCACCCAAAGTCAAAATCACTTTGAATCTGTCCTCTTTGCATGTCTGTTGGAATTTTTGAAAATCATAAGCTTGATTTAGGTATAGATGCTAGAGTAGTAGCTTATTACAGGTTTATTTCACCTTAAAACATCATAATCAGTTCATGATTTAAGCTCAAATCTCATTTTGGTCAAAGTTATCAAAACTGTTATAAAGTCAAAAGTTGAAAATCTCAGTTTTCACCCAACTTGGGTGATTTTTCATAGCTTCATTATTGGTTGAATTCAAGTGAAACTTTGGGCCTAAAAACTTCAATTGGTCAAGAGTTGATAAATGATTTTTGTTGAATTTTAGTAATTTTCTATAAGCTTCAAATTAGCTTGTCAAATAGGCGAAAGTGCCACGCTTGACCGACTCGCTTTTAATCGAGTCTCTGACAGTTTGGCAGAGCTTGTCATAAGCTCATTTGAGCTTATCTCAGGCTCATTCTTGGTTTATAAGTTCATAGCCAGGTCTACTTTAGGTTCCAACATCTGGTTTTGAGTTTCAGCTTATTTGAGTGGCTTATTTTCAAGCTACAAGGTAGTAGCTAAAAAACTGTTTTTGGCACTTAAGTTTAAATAACCAAATCTTTGTAGTTTGCATTTCAGTAGTATAGATTAGTTGAATTTAGCTCATTTCTAGTAGATTTAGCTTTTTATAGCTTCTGTGATAATTTGGTGGTCTTTGGTGTTCATTTGCTTAATTCAAGTGCTTATTTATAAGCACTTTTCATTGCAGCCTCATATTCTCACACATAAGCTACTGTTTTTATATTTTTCATAGACTTAGAATATAATTTTAGACTTTTCCTGAATTTTTCATAATTTTCCAGCACTGTTTACTATTTTTCTTTATTTAAATCAGTTTTTAAGCCTTTTTAATTAGCTTTTAATACAATTAAATCAGAAAAACTTCAAAAAAATAAGTTTTCATTTTTCCTAGGTTAAGATAAATATAAAAAGCAAAAAAATTATTTTTCCTGATTTTTCTTAGTTAAATTTGTAATTTTTAGCCATTTAATTAGTTTCAAATAGTTTTTAATTCATAGAAAATAGAAAAATAATCAGAAAAATATAAAATTAGTTTTGAAAATTCTCTTTAGATATTTTAGATTTTTCTAAGTCATAATTTCATTTTTCTAGCTTTATTTCATATTTTTTATATTTTAGGGTATTATTAAATAGGTAAAAATAGTTTTAATTAATAATAATTAAATAAATAGTCATAAAAATAATTTTCTTTTTCTAAAATTTTCTCTTATCATTAGGTTTGTAAAATGTCATTTTATATTTTTAGGATTAATCTGTTTCAATTTCACATTTTCCTTTCAGACGTTACGTAGTTTTAATTCAAATTTATAAAGAAAAATCAAAAACATCGATTTTAAAAATAGTGATAGTGTTTATTTAATACAATTTATCTTTTAATTTTCTTTAATTTGCATTTAAGCCCCTGTAATTTATAAACTTTTTCTTTAGGTATAATCAATCATAACCCTTTTCCTGCTCAAATTCTCCCGATCACTATTCGTTTGATTATTCGAAGGCACACTCGTTGGGATTTAACGACACGGGAAACACTAAACTCTCCGGACTTCATTGCATTGGTTCCGAAATTGTTTGAAGTTTATTACGGTTGACCATTCAAGTGGTTGATTTGTGTGATATAACTCGACGGTTTGGCATCGATCGAATCTTACATGATATTCGGTGACACTTTCCCTTGATTCATCTTAAAGTTCTTAAAGTCATCATAAATTTGAGACTCTGCCTTCTTTAGTCAATTCGTAACCGGAGAGAAGCATCTTAACATTGTCCCATAACGCCTTAGCTTCAGTGTTGTGATTGATCGACTTGTAAATGTCCTTAGGTAAACCCTCAAGTATGATGTTTGAAGCCCCGATGTCAAGATCGTATCTCTTCTTCTCCTTATCAAGAAGTTCATCATATGTCTTTGGTCTATCCAATCCTAATATCATCGAACCATCGCAGCAGCTTTCAAGAATGTCTCGGTAGTCTCAACTTGATAAGGTCCTTCATCAATCGACTTAAGTATGTTAACCCCATTTTCTTTTCCTAAGCAATACAATCGATTCTTTGAGCCCAAGAGTCATAGTCGGTTCATCCAAAGATGGGAGGACAGTATCGATCCTGCGACTTGAACGTCATCAACAATAGAAAAGTGATTGTAGACATGATTGCGATTCTACGGGATTCTACTATTCTTTGATTAAACCGGGAAATAGATTCTCTCGCGGGATTTTACTAAATCAAAAGAAAAACCGTAAAACGTAACACGAAGAAATGAGAAGTCTCAAAAGACAAGTCGCACTCAAGACAACTCGCACCCCAGACAACTCGCACCCTAGACAACTCGCTGTCAAGACAACTCGCACCCTAGACAACTCGCAGCCAAGACAACTCGCACCTTAGACAACTCACTTAAACGACAACTCGCTTAAAGCACAACTCGCATAAGCTGACAACTCGCATATAAGACAAATCGCTTCAATAAGCAAGCTCAGAATAGACGACTCGCATAAAGGACAACTCGCTTCACAAATCAGGACAACTCGCATAAAAGAAATGCACAACGAGACTCAACTCGCATCCAACAAACATTCAAAAAACACCACTTTTCAATCCAAAAACAACACAACCACGATGATTCAAACCTTCTAAACCAAAACCTAAACACTTATAATGATTCTAAAGACAAAAGTACAATCAAAATCCAAACTTTAACACAAGAAATGATCCAAATGATGTAAACTACTCTAAACTCATTCAAACCCAAAAACCTTATGAAAACCACTAGAAATCCAAGAACATGAAAGATGAGTGATCAAACCATGGCTCTTTATACCATTTGTATTATATTGGATTTCATAAACACATCAAATCATAACAACAAGGGGCGTATGGTTTAGGTTTTAGAGAGAGAAAGTGGAAGAGTTTTGGGAACTTAGTGAGACAAAGAAAAATGATATTATGAAGCCCCAACCCTCTACCTTGGGAAGTAGAGGGTATTTATAGTTTCTCACAAGAAACGCTTCCTACGGGCTGTGGATCAAGCATACAGTGGGTAAAGACCCGTCCGTCCTCCACGGTGTTACTTAACTAACTACTTATTAACATAACATGACTACGGCTACGAGCTTTCTAACGAATACATATACTTGAGGTGACCGACTCTTTAACTATCGGATTTTCTAAATCCTAATTAACATTCAACAATGATGTACCAAAGATCAATATCTTTTGACTTTACATACGTTTCGAATCTATTTTTCCAATAAATAAAACCATTAGTTTCAAGTAGTGGAGGTCGTTGCATAGATTGCCCTTCTTTATAATTTTCAGAACCCATTGTGATCGAAATTTTTTAAAATAATATTTAATTTAAAACTTTTGTAAACTTAGCTCTTGATGCCAATTGTGGAAAACTAGAAGGGGGGGGGAGGGTTGAATAGTTTTGCCGATTCTAAGTTAGTTTCAAAAACTTTAGATTCGATGTTATATGAAATCGTATGGATGGATAGAAAGTATAGATCAATAAGTAATGTAAGTAAAGAAACAAGTAAAGTAAAGGATATAAATGATACAACCGATTTATAGTGGTTCGGCTACTGATACGCGTACAACGTGCATTCGGGGTCAAGGGAAACTTCCTTTTGTTCGAGCAAGTTTTTCAACCACCTAGGCAGTGAACCTAATCGTTGTAATGTAGTATTAGGGTAAGCCTCGGGGATTGATGAAACACCCCAGGAATGACACTACTTAAAATCATTAAAATTTGAACTTTTACGCGGAAACGACTTGACATAAAACTGACCTGCTGTTGCTAATCGTTAAACTGATATAATTCTGTAACAAGCTGACCCTTGAAAGTATTTTTACATAAAACTAGACTCAATTACCTTATAAACTCTGGGTGGCGGGACCCCGTGACGACTTACCGTTTTAAAGATATGATTTTTCGAAAACTGACTTTGACTAGTTCTCCAACTAGTTCTCCAAACTAGTTCTCCAAGTAGTTCTCCAAAATAGTTCTCCAAGTAGTTCTCTACTAGTTCTCCGCTAGTTCTCCAACTATTTTAACCACTTTACAAACACTTAATATATACATTATTTTTCCAAACATTCTTGACCCGTTTGACCCAAAATGGGTTAAAATAGACCTTGTCCCAAACACCCCTTTTTCTGCATAACCCTTTTGTGTACTTTTGACCCATTTTCCGAAAACGACTTCTATAACATGACATAACACCAAAACTTCCAGAAATCATTAGGTCATTATAAACATCAAATATATGCATAAACTTGGTCATATTGACCTACGAAAACGTGCTTTACAAAGTAACGGGTATTATGCCAAAATACCCGTTTTGACCTGTAGGACCTCACTTTTACACCAACCTTACGAGTACACACCTTATCACAAGATGAACACACGTAAACCAAACACACTAATATGCGTAGAAGATGAAGAACGAAAGATGAGAAATATTGGTGACTTGATGATGATATAAGTTATGCGTATGTATGAGATAGAAAGATGAAAACAATAAGATGTTATATTGCTCCAAAGAAAACACACACACACACACACTTTCAAGCACACCCCTCATATGACCATTTGAGGGTATTTATACTCTAATACAAGATGCCTAAAAAGGTCGTCTATGGGCTTGGATTGGGTTGGATTGGATGATATCATTCATAAGGCTAGCTTATCTTATCGTCTAACCAATTAGCTTAGCCCAATCCACGAGCCCTTTGACTATTCTATCATGATATCTAACACACGTTACAAAGTTCCCAATCGTGAATGACCATCACTTCTAATAAAAATTATTAAGGCTAACAATCTCCCCCTAAGGGGTGGTCATTCAAAAGATGCTCCACTTGATTAGGTCTTTACTTTTCTCGAGCTTGAACTTTGTGTGTAGATATAGAATAATCTTAATTCTTTGTTCCTTCATGCTTTGTGATAAGTTAATGTGGTATAGAGCCATTTGTCAACTTCGTTGGTTAGGTCTCTCCTCGTCTTTCTCCACCATGCTCACACTTCTATTTGACTTTTGGTTACTAATGAAGTAGTTCTCGAGTCTTTAAACTTTGTAGATTCTTTGACATTGACGAAGAATCATCTTAAACTTTGTGTTGCCGTTGATTTTGATGAGAACTTTCATGTGTTGTTGGTATGAGCATGTGGAGAATCGCACGATCAATCCGCTCCTGAGCTTCCATAAGAAAACATAAAAATAGGTTAGTAATAAGCGGATTCCGCACTTACAAGTTTGAATTTCGAGGGTGTTAACAAACAAAGTGTGAAAACACATCTCTAATTCTTACAAAGGCCGTTCTCGAATTGAGTCCCACAAGTGAGATAACGCGATATACCAAAGTACATCTACAATTCAAATGAGTCAAGTAATCAAGCATCACTCCACGATGTAGATCGCTTGAGACACACTAAGCGTAATCCACGGAGTTACCGGTGACTGCTGTCGGTGCTTGATGTTGACCGGCGGAGTTTCCATTCAATCATCAAGATCACGGATGTGAAACTTCTCATAAATGTTCGGCAGATTGCTAAGACTGCGTAGGACTCTAGAATATATCACTTGTGCCCTTATTGATGAACAAGAAGCGATGTCATGTCAAGTGTTCCTATGAGATCTTTTGATGAATCTCGTGGCTCTAGACTCAATAGTGCATTTTGGTTTTCCCGATCGGAGACTAGGAGAGGGTCTCCTTCTTCAATATTAACGATCTCTAAGAGAGGTCGATAGATTATGTAGGGTTCCCAGTGAGAATGAAACAAACCTTTTAAGAGGAATTGAGTGGCTAGAAGGTTTAGTGTAGTGTCCACCGGGTCCATGACGTCTTTGTCTTCAATACAAGTGTCATCTAGTGACAACCAAGAGTGATGAATTGAACCCGATTTACGCCTAAGGTTGATTATGGAGGGCTATTTCTTTTCACCCTTTTCATTATATTTCTTTTAATTCTTCAACCCTTCTTTCTCCTTTCTCACATTACTCCTTTTTCAATCATACCTAAGGACTTCTAGTACTAACTATTGGTGGTGTCCTTGGGTAGATCCCTCCGACTCTGGCGGATCATAGACTAATTTCCTATTTTTAGTCACCTTATAACTCCATGACTATCCTATTGTTGCCATAAAACCATTTTTCTTGAAAATCTCTCGAGTGTTTATGATAGAAAACATGTTTGATACACTCCGTGAGTTTTATATTTTCGTAAACACTCCCCTTCACATGTGCTTATAAGTTTTGTGTAATCGCATAGAGGGTAGAGTTCGACGCTTTGAATTGATCGACTTTAAAGGAACTAGACCGATTCGAGACACGTTTACATCACTAGAGAACTAGCTTGAAATTATTACCCGTCTGGTCAAGTCCATAGAAAGTTTCTCGAGATGGTACATGATTCCTCGTCAATTCATTGGTTTCAATCGAGTCGAGCTCATTTTGAGATTCAAACAACGATCATTTAAACTTTTGATCACATTTTAATCACGTCTCCTCCCCTCAAAAATAGCATATCGTGATATTTTTGATATCAACGATTAAACAATATTTTAGAATCTTTTGGGAGACAAACGGATTTGATTTAAGCATGAATTTGGAACATTTTGTTTTATACTCCCTTTAATAAAGCATAATCAATTAAAGGGTTTTAGAGGGAGTTATCTTGAGCACAAAGAATTTTGAAAGATTTTGAAAATCTTTTAGAACAATCTTGAAAAAGGTCAAGATGATGACGATTTCTCACCAGTTTAAAATGTAGTGCACTGAAGCGTACACTTGATTTTTCTTTAAAAAATACGAGTTTTGATGTGAAATAATCAAAAGTCATCATTTTTGTTCGTGTTTTGTCATCAAGTATCTGAAAGCCATTTTTGAAGAAATTTTTGAGAAACGACATGTTTTAGAAAACATTTAAAGAACTCTCGCTCAAGCATCCGTGACATGCCCGTATCATTGTTGAATGACATTTCTAAACGCATGAATATCGATTATACAAGAGACATGTCGTGAGAAGAATATTTTGTATTTTTGATTTTCTATTGTTTTTGTATTTTGAAAGTTTTATATTTTATATTTTGCTTTTGTTGGTTTTTCAAATTTTGTATTTTGTTTTTCAAAGATATTTACAATAAGCTTTTGGAAAAATCATTTTCAAGAAGATTCGAGAAGGCGTTCTAACTCCTCGGGGGTTAGTCGCATTCCAATTCGTCGAACTAAATCGTCAAACCTTTCTTTTGGAAGGGCTTTAGTAAATATATCGACGAGTTGGTAATCGATCTTCACGAAAAATAATTCAACAAGACCTTCTTCCACATGTTCTTTTATGAAGTGATAGCGTGCTACGATATGCTTAGTCTTTGAGTGATGAACAGATTGCATGATATGGCTATGGCACTTTTCGAGTCACAATACATAGGTATTTTATCGAAAGTAAAGCCATAATCGTGAGTTGTGTTCTCATCCATAGAACTTGAGCACAACACGCAGATAGAGACACATACTCGCCTTGACGGTTGAAAGTGCAAAGGCAATCTTGTTTCTTTGAAGACCGGTGACTAACTTTTCACCCAAAATTGTGCTCCTCCGGATGTACTTTTGTCAGAACTTGATCACTGCGTGGTCCGCATCGAAAAGGCAATTAGATCAAATCCGGATTCCTTCGGATACCAAAGACCCTTGTGAATGGATGTCTTGGTGCACCGAAGATCCTTTTAACCTCTTTGAGGCGCAGTTCGGTAGGCTTAGCACGAAACCGTGCTAATAAGCAAACAACAAAATGAATATCGGGTCGACTAGCGTAAGGTACATGAGAGAACCAATCATGCTCCGATATTTCTTGGATCAATAGGTTTCCCAAACAAATCGGCTCCAATTTTTGGTGAAGTTACCATTGGTGTTCTGGATGTAATCACAATTATCCATACCATGATTTTCAAAATCTCGATTGTGTATTTAGCTTGATTTATAAAAATTCCACGAGGGACCGATGTATTTGTAAACCAAGAAAGAATTTTAGTTCCCCATCATGGACATTTCAAATTTGCTTTTCATGAGATTTTCAAAATGTTTTGAAAGATTCGGATTAATGGGCCCAAAGATGATGTCGTCCACATAAACCGAACAATCAAAATGTCGTTTTGCATTTTGTGTAAACAAGGTAGGATCAACTGTTCCTTTGGTGAAATTTTTAGGATAAGGAAAGAGGACAGTCATTCATACCACGCTCTGAGCTTGTTTCAAACCATAGATTGCCTTTTGAGTTTGTAGACGAGTCCGGATGTTCCAAGTCGATGAAGCCTTCGGTCGACTCACGTACACTTCTTCTTTCGAGTTTCATTCAAGAACGCGGTCTTAATGTCCATCCGATAAACCGTGATGTTTTGTGAGTGATATGCTAAGAATATCATGACCGCTTCAAGCTCGCTACTGGGTGCGAATGACTCTTCAAAGTCTATCCCTTCCTCTGTCTCGTATCCTTTGGCCGCAAGACGAGCTTTGTTGCGTAATTACGTCATTTCTTCATCCTTTTTTTTCCATAACCACTTGAGATCAATGACGAACGTCAATTGGTCTTGGAACCATATCCCAAGAGTCATGTAGATCGTTAGGAATTAGAAATTCCTAGACAAAGAGTCGGTCACCTCAAGTATATGTAATCGTTAAAGCTCGTAGTCGTAGTTCTTTTAAGTTAAGTAGTTATATAGTTAAGTAACACCGTGGAGGACTGGACGGTCTTTACCCACCGTATGCCCGATCCACGCCCAAAGTGTGGCGATTTGTGTAAGACTATAAATACTCTCTACCTCCCAAGGTAGAGTTGAGCTCATAATAATATCTTTCACTTTCTCTCACTAAGTTCCCTAAACCTCTAACTTTCTCTCTAGAATTCCATCTATATGCTACTTTGTGTTATGGTTTGATGTGTATGTGAAAAGTTATATTTTACACTTGGTATCAAGAGCCATGGTTAGATCATATCTTGCACATCTTTGGATTTATAGTGGTTTTAGGTGGTTTTGAGTTTGAAAAAGTTTAGTGGTTTTGCATCATTGGTTGATTTCTTGTGTTAAAGTTTGAATTTTGTTGGTACTTTTGTGTTTAGTATCATCAAAAGTGTTTAGGTTTTCATTTGGTAAGCTTGAATCATCTTGGTTGGGTTGTTTTGGATTGAAAAGTGATGTTTATAAGGTTTTTCTTGCTAGCGACTTAGCTCACGGTTTAGTTTTCTTCATAGCGACTTGCTTCACAAAATTGTAGCGAGTTACGCTTTAAACCTAGCGAGTTAGATCTAGCGAGTTAAAGTACAAGTAGTGGACTCTCCACTACGAGTAGCGACAGTGGTAGCGACTTGGTGCAGAGCGAGTTGCTCTTTAGCGACTTGTATTTCTAGCGACTTGGGTGGCAATCATCGCCAAAATTTTGCTAGCGACTTGAGGGGTAGCGAGTTACTATAGCGACTTGCTTTGTGTCTAGCGACTTGAGTCTTAGCGAGTTACTACTTAGCGACTTACATCTGGCTAGCGACTTGGTACTCTAGCGACTTGGTGGTATAGCGAATTAGTTGTTAGCGACTTGGTTCAAGAATTCGTAGCGACTTGGTTGATTTTTCCCGTCAAAACTTCAAACGGCCATAACTTTTGAACCGTAACTCCGTTTTCAGCGTTCTACCCATCAAAACGACCGTGAGAACGAGGAGAATGGCATGCTAAACAAACTAAAGTTCATTCGGGTCAACCTTCGAGGTCTAAATCCGCTCCGAACAGAAGTTATTGAGGTTTTTAAGTTTTTAGACCTAAATTTCTCAGGAAAAACGGGCATAAACCAATCCGAATCATAGCCAAACAACATCTCGCTTATCCCACAAACAATCATAAGACCTAACACACAATTTTCTATCATTGTGTCGATCCATCGATCGTCTTAACACATTCCATTGGTCATTGCTTAACGGTTTAGTCTTGATTTTAGTAAAATCCATGAAAGATTCTATTTCTCGGTTTAAATCATAGACTTGTAAAATCCGTGCATTCTACCACATCATGTCTTACTCTCTTCGACCCAAATGATTTCGAAGTGCTTAAATTGTATGATGTTGTGGATAATAATGTAATGAATGCTACATCGAACGATTAAAGATGTTTGAATTAAACAATGAGGATGTGAGATCTTCATGTTCGAGTACAATGAGAATGCCACGCAAATGGAATGCAACATTGAGTCATATCGACTACTTCATCGCACCTTATACAAGCTGTCATCCATAGTCGGGGATCGAACATGCGGTGCTCTTTTCCGCCAGACTTACCTACATTGACAAGAAGCTTCTTTGTTGAACTTAGAACATTTAAAGTCGCAACTTACTAATGAAGAGGTTCAAAAGATGGTTCCAGCAGCTCTTCAAGTAATCTACAAACAATTTCAACCATTCATCGGTGGGGAATATTTGATTACAATCAACACTTGACCGAATTTCCTTCAAAAACATCTTGGAATGGAAATTGTGAATTCATTGAGACATTTATCCAACTCATGGATAATATGAAAAGTTCATTGAAGAATCGCACAAAAGAATGAAGACGTGAATGAGAGTCGGTGCGGTTGAAAAATTGTTGTGATAAGTTGGGTAATGTATCCGTGAAGAATCGGGTGGTCTTGAATGCGTAATGTTAGAGAAAACAAATAATGATGAGTCGGACAATGCTAAAATAGAATCTTCATGCTCATGTCCACAAGAGAGAGAGGTGCACCGGTCACAACCCATGCAAGCTAATGCAAAGGAACGCTACATGGAAGCTTCGGATGTACCCAAGATAGAGATGCACCGCCACAACCTTGTGCACGTTAATGCAGAGGAAACTTGCATGAAAGTTTCTGCAGTACCTAGGTATGCATCTTCTTCTCAAAATGATGATTATGGATTGCATGAGTACACCGCATTTGTGCTCGATGATTCCTTGACCATCGAACTCAATACCTATAAGGATCAAGTTGCCATATACGAACAACGTGCTAAGTTTGAACTTACCACTCGTGAGCAGGAGATGGATATCCAAATGCGCATAATTATTAGAAAAAGTAATTTTAGAGAAGAAGTATTAAAACAAGAGTTAAACTCCTTACAAGAAAAGCTTTCCAAAGCGCTAAGCAAAACACGAACTTCAAGAAAATGTTAAAATGCTTAAGCAAGAATTCAAAGCTAAGGAATCAAAACTTTTGAATGATTTTCCAATCTAAAAACTTTGAAAACAAGCTTGAAAATAAGTTGTACGTACAAGGAATACCATTCAACCGCTCACATGATCACTAAGCATCGAGTCTTAGCGATAAGCATAGCATTCCCTCGTTGAGGAACCAAATCCAGAGGTAATTAAAAGGCTAGAAATGCTCATAAGGTGCTTTATGATGGTAATGAAATCCTTAAGCCTAGGCGAAACCTAGTTGCGTTGAGTGCACCGAGGAAGATAAGAAATCGATGAAGTCACTGGGAGAAAATGAATAAGAAGTTAGAAGATCCCGAGTGTAAAAAGAATAACATAACGATCAAACCCCATAATTACACTAAAGAAAATTGGATCTCCTTGAACAAGTTTAAGCCTCGGACTCTATTAACCCCCGAACAAGTGTTCGGAAAAGGATATGGAAATGCAAAAGTGAAAATCTTGTTGAAAAGAATCCCCTTGTAGGAAAGCGCCTAAATCAACTGTGTATCCTCCTAATACACCAATGCACTTAGTTCCTAGATCTCTTGCCACTAAAAGCAAGACCTTAATCGATGAATATGTTATCTTTCAACTATTTGTTGATTTTGAGAAAACTTGTAAGAAAAGGATCACACCCTGGTATCATTGAAGGGAAAGGGTTTTGAGCAAACTAAAGAATGCTATTTAAGCGAGGTCATGCCTTTCTTTAAACAACTAAAAGATCAATTTGAGAGTCTTAAAAAGGGACGATTCGATATTAAAGAAATGGAAAAGGTATTTGATGCAATGATTGTTGAGGTTAATGATTATGAGAGAATTAAAATATAATGAGATTGAGAGGAAGAACTTGCATACACCGAATGAGAATCGATTTGAATGTATTGCTCAAGATGTGTTTTTCATCGCTACAAATTGTTCCATTAATGCTTCTCAATTTCATGAATTATCTGTTGCTCGAAAGTCTCCCATGATCGTGTCATTGAGCTTGAAACAACAAATTCAAAATTGCATGAGAAAATAGAACGGGATGATCATGATAACTTGGTCAAACATTATTCTAAATTAGAAGTTGAACATCTTGCTTTGCAATTAAAACATCAACATCTCAAAGAAAATGTTAAAACCTCAAATATCAAGACATCCTCTCGATGCTCCCGAGTTTGATGCGCTTTTGAAATTAGCAAACGTGATGAACAAATTCGAGCTCATTATAACACGATCAAAAGATTGAAAGCCCAAATTTCACAACCGAAAGGTGAAAAGAAGGATGTATTGGTTCCCATATGCCTCCACCTTTAGATTCTCGAATTTCCAACTTCAAAACATAATTGATAACTTGCAAAAGGAAAATGATTGTTTTAAGTTTGAAATTTCAAGGTTAATGATCAAAACAAAGAGTTATGTGATTCATTTAAAGTTAATCATGATAAACAAATTGAAAAGATAACTTCTTTACTTAACGATATTGAGAATCTAAAGCGTGAGGTGAAAGGAAAGTTGCCAATCCCAAATTGCAAATACTGCTCCTAAGGTTTACGCTTGTGATAAATATGCTATCGATATGTTATATATTCCCCGCCCATTAGGAATAATGAACTTGCACATAAAGCATATCTCTCATACCTTAAGGAAAGTTTGAAGGGTCTCCGTGAGATTGTTGAAGATGAAAGAGTAGAAAACCTTTTGATAGTACTATAGCCTATGCCCGCATGGATGCCAAACGATCTCAGGAACTCTTAGAGTATGTAATTGTCACAAGTCCGAAATCTAGCAATAGGCGAGATAGAATAGTTGTGCCTTGTTCTATGCCTAAAGCCAAGCATGTGACCCTTGATATGCCTTGTTCCATGTCAAAATTCAAGCAAGCAACCTTTGATGTGCCTCCTAGAACTTCAGATCCCAGCACTTCTAGACAAGAAATGCAGAAAGTAGTGAAGCCATGTAATGTTCCCATCGTTACTTCTACAGATGTTAAGATTGACACTAAAGTTAGCGGATCAAAACCTAGAAGCAATGCAAAGAAGGATAGGATTACGCAAACTAAAAGTGTTCATGATAAGGAAGTGGAAGAACACCATAGGGACAAGAAGTTTGATCTGAACAAAAAGAATCGTGTTAGTTCTAGTATTAGCTCTAAGCTATGAAATTAATTCGAGGCCTCATGTTGTCGCAAAACATGTAAAAATGTTTATTTTCCGTAATCATGATAAATGTGATGTGTTATTTCGAGATCTAAGAATCATACCCCGTTAAGAAAGTTTGGAAAGCAAAACAGTTAAGCAATCACGAAACCTACAGGGAAGGTTTTACCAATGTAGGATTTCATTGGAAGCCTACTGGTCGAATGTTCACGAATGGAAAACCTTGCTCTTTAACTAGATCTACTATGCCGAGAATAGTGCTGTTAAGGTTTGGAAGCCAACGGTAGAATAATCCCATTAAGCACAAAATGTCATTTGACTAAGTCGATGCCTCTACTAGTTCGACTCCTAGGGATAATGACATTGTATCTAGGGTTTCACGATTCAAAGACTGTTTGTGCTAACCAAAAGGAACCCATCACATGGGGATCCAATGTTTCCAATTCTCGTCTTCTTCTCATTGTCCAAAGCAGTCGTATAAATCGTCCCTTGGCATTTGGATTCGGCGGCTCTAAACATATGATTTGGGCTCTTAACAATGATGTCTGTTCAAATCAGTTCAGGCCTCGTACTTCATCATTATGGTGTCTGCAGATAACACTTCAGGCCCCGTTCTTCAAAGAAAAGAAAAGTGTACGCTCTTCTGTGCGCTTTATCTTCTGCTAATGAGATATTCTCTCGTGAATGGCCACACTCTTATACATTCTTCATCAACAAGCTTCATGTTTTTCCATGCTCATTCAGTCATCAAGTGGATCTACGTTCATTGGTGTATACTCTTATTTACTTGCTAAATCAAAAAATGGCAACTTCGGATGCAATTTTTGAGGGGGAGAAGAGTGAATATACTACATGATGATGAATGTTTGAATAATGGTTATACGACTTAATTTTTGATGATGATGAGTGTATATTCTTTTTGATGAAGAGTGAATATACTAAGGATAATTGGGAATTAATGTTTGGGATTCATTGTTTGGGATTCATTGTTTCAAGATATGCTTGATGAGTACTTCTCGGAATTCTTAAGAAACCTTATCTTCAGTTACTTCACAAGGCGTTGTTAATGACTATCATTGCAGTTGCACTCATGAATAGTGATCCGCTCTTTGGTACTCCTTTGCCAAATCTTCACGGATCATTGTTTCATTGTTCTTCTCCAAATGTGCACTCTGTAAATCAACCACATGAACATTAAGGAAAATGACTTCCTCATCTGCTCGAAGACATTTGTGGTGAATCTTCCAGATCAGTCTCTACATGTATACCTTTAGGAAGAATGCATTAATGTCGAGAAATCATTTGTTCCGGTTCATTCAGTGGATCGACATACATCCGGTTGTACGTTTATTCACGTGTTGGGCATTTGACACAAGCTGATTACTTCGGAGTTAATCAATTATCACTTATTTGAGATTGAAGTTAAAATTCACAAAGGCGAGCTTAAGATGCAAATGCATGGAATTCTTCTTCAGTTTCAAGTTTGGTATATCAGTTTTCTTTATCGGTGGTCACTTCAAATTGTCTACATATGGGTTGATAAAGATAGTCGAGAGAGTTTCTATCGCGGTGGTACTATGGCTCTGGACACCCAGTTCAGACCCGCACTTCAAGACAGTCCCATTGGTTCATCCCTTGTTCTAAACTCCTCTCAAGAAACTCCATATGTACCTCCATCCAAGATGATGTAAAGAAATTGTTTGATCCTATGTTTGATGAACTGTATGATTCAATTACTAATGAGGTGATGATTCCCACAACAGAGGATGCTCATATTCCGTTGAATGAAGTCATTCCCCGGCCTCAATATCTTTAAGTCAAGAAGCTTTTCATTGCGACCCTTCGCCTCATCAACAAATCATCATTCTTCAAATATACATCATGGAAATGTTTCGCATCAATGATGAAGTTAATCCCTTTGCGACTCACGAAGATGCTCTATTTGAAAACATATTTGCTACTCACGAATCATCGTAACCATCTTCTTCGGAGACATCGACTCGCCTACCTCGGTTCCTCAACAACCGCCACATGAACACCTCGGAAAATGGACTCACGATCACCCCTTTAGACAACATCATTGGAAATCCTCTCGTCCTGTATCAACCGGAAACAACTCGCAACCGATGCCTTATGGTGCTTCTTCAACTCAAGACTATCTAAGATCGAACCAAAAGATGTTAAATCGCTATGAATGAAGATAGGCGGTTCAATGCTATGCAAGATGAAATCCATGAGTTTGATCGTCGGATGTATGGGAGTTAGTACTGCTCCAGATCGTGCTATGATTATAGCTCTAAAATGGATCTTCAAAGTAAAACTTGATGAGCATGGTGATGTGTTGAAAAACAAGGCTCGATTAGTTGCTAAAGGATATCGTCAAGAAGAGGTATAGACTTTGAAGAATCTTTTGCTCCAGCTTGCTCGAATCGAGGCAATCGAATCTTTCGGCTAATCTTGCTAGTAAGAACATGGTAGTTTATCGGATGGATGTAAAGACGGCATTTCTAAGCGGAGATCTTAAAGAAGTCGTCACGCCACCAACCTGAAGGTTTTGTGAATCAAGAGCATCCTACTCACGTTTATCGTTTGAAAGGCTCTTTACGGTTTAAAGCAAGCTCCAAGGGCATGGTATGATACATCGTCAAAGTTTCTTACATCAACCGATTCAAAGAAAGGAGCAGTTGATCCAACATTGTTCACCAGAAAGTCGCAAACATTTGATTCATGTTCAAATTTATGTTGATGATATTATTTTTGCCTCGATCGACCCAATGGAATGTGATCGTTTTCAAATGAAATGAATTCAAAGTTTCAAATGTCGATGATGGGACAAATGTCATTTTCTTGGGATTACAAATTTCTCAAAGTCCCGAGGCATTTTCATAAATCAATCTAAATATGCAATGAGATTTTAAAGAAATTTGGATTTGATTCAAGTGACCCCGTTGACACCCCATGATGACCGAACCAAACTAGATGAGGACCTCTCGTGGATCATGATTGACCAAACGAAATATCGGAGTATGATTGGATCCCCGATGTATCTCACTTGCCGATGAGACCAGACATTTTGTTCTCTGTGTGCATGTGTGCTAGATACCGTGCTAAGCCTACTAAAAAGCACCTTGAAGCGATTAAGCGGGTCTTTCGGTATCTCCAAGGAACCATCAACATGGGACTATGGTACCAAGGACACCGGTATGTCACTAACGGCCTATCACGATGCCGATCATGCAGTTGTCAAGATACACGTCAAGCACGTCGGGAGGTGCTCGTTTTGGGTGATAAGCTTGTGAGTGGTCTTCAAAAAGCAAATGAGTACTTCTATTTCTCTACGGAGGCTGAATACATAGCCATGTCATCTTGTTGTGCTCAAATCTTATGGATGAGATCTCAATTATCGACTATGGCTTTGAATTCAACAAAATCCCTCCATCTTGTGATAATAAAGTGCTATTGCTCTCTCATGCAACAACGTTCAACACTCAAGAGCAAAGCATATCGACATTCGACATCATTTCATCGGGAACAAGTGGAAAAAGGTGTGGTGGAACTATATTTTGTGAGGTGCGAATATCGGTTAGCGGACATCTTCACCAAAGCTCTTCCAAGAGAACGTTTTGAGTTTATCCTTCCTCGTCTTGGTTTGAAAAGCCTTCAACCAGAAACTCTCAAACGCCTTCGTGGAGGAAGACGAGGAGTAAAGGTCTATCTTCATCTATCTCTTGTATATATCTATTCGAAAATCAAAATACAAAAATATAAAACCTTCAAAATCCATAAAAATTTGAAAATTGAAAAATCTTCAAAAAAATATTGTCATTTTGTCATTTTCTCTCGATTCGATAATATCTACTTGTTTTTGTGCTGTCATTCAAAGAATGACACGGTCTTTAGATGTTGTTCAATTCTTTAAAAAAAAAAAAAAAAAAAAATAATAATAATAATATTTTTTGGGAGAAAGAGAAATGGTTTATTGTCATCTTGAGCAATAACCGGTTTAAAGAAAGAACGAGCCATGTTTTATCATGTTTTCAAAATTCCATGCTCGATTCTATAAACATCTATCTCGCCGAAAACTAAATGCTTTGAAAAATAACTCGATCTCTATTTTTGATAATCATCGGGACTTATTTGTCAAAATCTCTATCTCTCAATCAACAACCTATCATTGATTGAGGGGGAGAATGATTTCAATTAAATTAAAAAGTTATTTGGCATCAAATTGTTTTCAAAAGATGTACATGCATGTTGTTTTCAATGGAGTTTAAAGTCTTAAAATCCGATCCTTATCAGTTCAAATGTTTTCATAATCAAGTCACAATTCTCCTTAAAAGCTTTCAAAATCAATTTAAATCAATAAAAGATCACAAATCTCAAATGATTTGATAATTGTGATCGGGGGAGAATGTGTGATTTAAACTGAATTTAAACTGATAACTAGGTAAATGGTTTTATAAGGATGTACATGCTATCCTGCCCACATGTGACAAACGATTTCAAATTTTCTATGCACATGTTGAGGGGGAGCATCTATCTTAAACCTATGATTTGAAACGTGATCATTTATCTCAATGTACAGGTTCCTCTAGTATGTGCAAAACTCTTTTCAAACCTCGAGGCACATATTGAGGGGAGCAAATTTATGGAAACCTCATCCTTCCCGAAATGCTCTATCTACTTGATTTGATGAGGAAGTGATGTTGATATATTTTAGAAAATGGTAATCAAAAAAGTTAATTCTTTCTCTTGCCTCCGTGTGCAAAACATTTTTCAACACTTGATGCACATGTTGAGGGGAGTTCTCGTTCTAAAATATCAAAAACAATTCGGTACAAAATGCTTTGATAATATATCACAAGTATACGAATTGATTTTCAAATGGTTTTCTATTGGATCCAATGGCGGATGAACAATACCAAATAGACCGACCAACTTTACTTTATGTACGGTGATATAAGGATGATAAGGTTAGGTATTAGTTCCATGATCCGCCTGAACCGGAGGGATCTACCGAGGACAATCCACTAGTTAGTGTAGAAGTCCTTAGGTATGATGTTAAAAGGAGAAAAGTGAGATATGGGAAGAGTGCGAGACTAAGACCGAGCTAGTCTTCGAATAAACCCAACAAGGTATTAGCTATGAAGTCTCGTAAGCTTGAAGGGTTGAAGAATTAAAAAGAATTGAATGAGGAAAGGGTGAAAACAAATAGCCCTCCATTTATTCAACCTTAGGGCGTAAACCGGGTTCAATTCATATGCTACCGATGGTAACATCGGTATTGAAGACAAGACGTCATGGACCCGGTGACGACCGCACTTCAACTTTCCAAACCACTCAAGTTCCTCTTAAAGGGCTTGTTTCATTCTCACGGGAACCGACATTATCTATCGACTTTCTCTTAGAGATTGTTGATATGAAGAAGGAGACCCTCTCCTAGTCTCCAAGACAGGATCCAAATATGCACAAATTGAGTCTAGAGCCACGAGATCATCAATATATCTCATTAGGACACTTTCAATGAAGACTCTCTTTTCACACAATGTGGAAGAGAGATTATATCTTGAGTCCCACGCATTATCCTAGTGGTATTGCGGAACATCCGAGTGATGTGTTTACACATTCACAATGAAGATGGAAAGCCTTCGAGCCAACATCAAACAAGCTCTCGGTAGGTGGCATGTGAGATCTATTATATAGATCAACCATGTGACAACTGAACAGAAACAATGGGCGATTCAATCTCTTGAATCAATCTCGGTTCGAGTTAGGATTGACGGATACCTTTGAAAACCGGTCTTTGTGCTTAACAACTCTTTTCTTTAGCACATCGACCGTGTACTCAACTTTTCAAATCAAAAGGTATTTTTATGATTGATAATTGATTTTCAATAAAACCTTCGTTGTATTGCAAAAACAGATTTCTATTGAGCAATACACGATTGTTTTTCAAATCTCTTTTCATCAATCGGTGGACTTAAAATTATTTGGTTCACTCACTCCGTGTTGTCTTCTTTGAGACGTTCGGTTTGAGAACGGCTAGAACATTGCGAAACCCTGTCAAGGAGATTCTTAGGAATCCTACCGATCACGTGCAAGTGCTTGTAATCGACCAACGGGAACAAGTGGGCGTGTACCTCAATTCAACGAAAGTGATCAAAGACACTTTCGTGCGATTTGTTGCTAAGCTGTTGTATGCGTATGCCCGACGTTTGCGGTGATCGAATGAAGCGGTCAATCCATAGCCGCATGCTCACTTAACACATTCATCTCAAAAGAAATCATGATTAGTGCATCAATGACTCGATATTTTCACTCCATGCTTCGCCTTTCTGCCGCCAATATCATGATTCAACAAATGCTTCGCTACTCGATGAGAAGATATCATGATCCGAATGTGAGCATGTCGGTCCCAAAGTCACAACACCACAATGGATGTCTCGTAGATTGTTGATTCTCGATGATCTCAAATGATGGCTCAAAATTATCATCACGTGGATCGGTAAAGACCTCCACTTGGAATAACCAAACATGCAATGTGAAGATTCAATGACTACGAGCTTAGGAGCAAAGGACTACATCAAGAATGCAAGATCAATTGTTAAATGTAATATCTATTTGTATTCAATGTAATTTTGGTACGTGATTGAGGTGACCTCCTTGGGGAGATTGTTAGAATTAGAAATTCCGGTATTAAAGAGTCGGTCACCTCAAGTATATGTAATCGTTAGAAAGCTCGTAGTCGTAGTTCTTTTAAGTTAAGTAGTTATATAGTTAAGTAACACCGTGGAGGACGGACGGTCTTTACCCACTGTATGCCCGATCCACACCCAAAGTGTGGCGATTTGTGTAAGACTATAAATACTCTACCTCCCAAGGTAGAGAGTTGAGCTCATAATAATATCTTTCACTTTCTCTCACTAAGTTCCCTAAACCTCTAACTTTCTCTCTCTAGAATTCCATCTATATGCTACTTTGTGTTATGGTTTGATGTGTATGTGAAAAGTTATATTTTACATAGACGGTATTGGAGAAGTTCCTCCTGCATCGCTTCTATCCATGCTGGTTCTGCCATTACCTCGCGAATGTTCTTTGGCTCTATATTGCTAATTGAGCAAAGGTAAATGCATAAGTCGCAATCGGTGGCAAGTTGGTGTCTCGTCCGAATTGGCCTTGAAGGTTCACCAATAACTTGTTCAATTGGGTGGTCTTTGTCCACTTGAGTAGAAGGATATCGTTGGTTAAATGTATGCGAGTTAGATGGTTCTCGTAAGCTTGAGGATGATTCGGTGATTCCGTGGCAAACGGGTTTTCAAATAAGTCTTCATCTAACGTTGCATCGCTCGGTTTTGGTTTTGCTCATCAACGCTTTGGTAGAACGGGTGCAATAACCGGAGTAGATGTAGATGATGTTGATGGAGTTGGTGCATTGGTTTCACCGTTGTAGATGCATCTTGTTGGTGGTGGTGGATGATTTTGAGCGGGTGCGGCGGAATGATGGTTTGATGCATTTGTCGAAGTTCCACCATAGTATTCATCGAACATTAACTCGAAGAAATTCTCCCATTCTTGTTCTTTAGGATTGTCAAACGAAGTTGATTGAGCTCTTTGAGGTACGAGTCCCGAACCGATGTGTCCGTAAGTCTCGGGTTTAGTGCGGGTTCTAGAGCGAGTCTCTCGAAGCCATATGTGAAAGTTCATCAAATTTCACATTCATCGCTCCATGATCCTCCTAGTTCTTCCATTATACACCACAATGCCCTCGAGTTATCTCGAATATCCAATGAAGATTCCAATATCACCTTTAGCTTTCAATTTACCTAGATCTTCTCATCGTTCGTCGGATAGCACAAAGCGCCAAACACGTGAAAGTAAGAGATATCGATTTTACATTGTTCACTATCTCATATGGAGTTTTATTGAATCTTGGATGGATGAGGATCGGTTCGAGTAAAACAAGCGGTGGCAACAAGATCGACCCATAGAAATAACGTTGCACTAGAATAGATTAGCATTGTGCGAGCAAGCTTCCACAAGAGTACGATTTCTTCTTTCAACTACCCCATTCTCACTGTGGAGTTCTAACAACCGATGTCGATGTGTGATTCCAACATCTTCAAAATAAGTTCTTAACTCCCGATTAGTGAATTACGTGCGTTGTCTGCTCGTACAACCCCTTCGGAGTTTGAAGAAGTACTTGAATACGTTTAAAGGTGATGATGATGCTTGGTGCTTCGTCTTTTGATCTCGAAACTTAACCCATGTATATCTCGAATAATCATCGGCGATAACAAGAATATACTTTTTCCCATTAAAGCTTTCAACTCTCATTGGGCCACATAAGTCCATGTGCAACATATGCAACTTTGCTTCCGAACTAGGTGCGGATTTGGGTTTATATGATGCTCTTTTGCTTTTCCTTGTTCGCATGATGGACATAAGTGATCCTTGGTGTATTTGAACTTGAAGTCCGTTGACGATGTTGTCTTTGGTAAGATTGTTGATGGTGTCAAAATTGAGATGGGATAACCTTCTATGCCACAACCGGATCGAGTTCCGATGCTCGTGTCATAAGACATATTGGTGATGAAGAGGCCATTTGATTGATGTCGATAGCATACAAGTTTGTATCACGATTCCCGATTAAGAGATCGATTGCCATCCAAGTTTCTAACAAAGCAAGCATTTTTCTAAAAGCAACCTCTAAATCGCATCACGAGGCGCCCGATCGAAAACAAATTGTGTCCCAACCCTTCGACATAGTAAACCCGAGTGATCAAATAATTTCCAAAGGTAGATCTCCATAACCCATGATAGTCGCTACATGATCATTTCCAAACGTCACGGTTCCATGAATTTCCAGACGAAATTGATCGCAGTTTGATTCGGTCATGTGCTTGGAGCAACCCGAGTCGACGATCCAAAGACAAATTTCGATAACACCCAATAATGAGAAGAAGAAGATTTTGGAAACCGTTTTGATTTTGATTCCTTTGGGTTAGAGGTAAAATCTCGATCACACTCATAGAAGTCATCTATTGGTAAGACAGTTCATCACTCATTCTACCATTCGAGTATGAAAGTTCTACCCGTTGGTTTCCAAATGTCATCCAGTAAACATTATGCTCCCTATCAAGAGTGTAAAGCCTAAGTCTCACAACTATTCTTCCTATTCGTTTAGCATAAGTTCTTTTGGGAACATTCTTCTTAATGAGCTTAACAATCTCATTCTTAGAAGCACAATCATCATGAACATTAGATAAAGATTTCTTGCAAATTAAACAAAGAGATTCAACACATTCATTAGGCTTAGCAAGTTTCATAGGTTCATTACATTCGGATGAAATGTCTTTTTATTACAAAGCGGTAAATTCTAGGGTGTTCTTCTACTTTCTTCTCTTTATTCAAGCGACTACTCTTAGAGGCAAGCGAGACTCTATTGTTCCTTGTATTGCTCTTAGGCTTTAGTCTCTGCTGCTCCTAGAGGTGCTTCCTAGTCCCTGTAGAAGGTAAGGCACACTCATTAGGATTCACAATCTTATCTAGAGAGGTGGTTTTAGCTTTCCTAGTCTCTTTAGAGTGCTTTTCTAAACTTATGTCATTTGTTCTATATGTTTTAGATGTGGAGGCGCACGCATTAGTGGTACTCATCTTAAAAGGCTAGAGCTAAAACTTTTGGTTTCTCGATAACGGCTTTTCCTTTATCAACATTTTGTTTAGGCAAGGCGGGTGGAGCGTGATTTTGATAAATCATTTTTCTCATTGACTTTTGGAGGAGGCATAGAAGCAGACATTTTGGTTTTAAAACCGGTTTGGGAACATTTGCTTTCTCCATGAGTCAATGGTTTTGTAATCTTAGTATCCATCGCCTTTTCTTTTTGACATTCCAATGAGCCCTCAAAAGATCATTTTTCGCTTTCATGTCATTGTAGGCACGCTCATCGACAGTTTGTCATACTTGCATTCCTCGCTTTTTCGATCAAGTTGTTTCAAATATGAGACATTTTCTTTTCAAGTTTCTCAAGTGCTTTTTCATATTTTGAAACAATTTTGAGGTCTCGATCGAGTCTTTCATGATCTTCAACGTAATATGTTTATAAAATAATGGACATAATATCGATGAGTCGAACATCTTGAAGAGAGTCATTTAAATTTTCCAAAACTTTGATGTGTTCAACACTTTCATTAGCTTGCTTTACTGTGGATTTATGGTCCTTGACAAAGTCAATGTTTCTTTCAAAAGGCTTGTTCAAAATGAATTACTCTTGCACCGATGGCATTCGGTGAGGGCAATTTGAGTTTCAAAAACTTTCTTTGTTCGATGTCAAAACTAGAGAACCAATTGTTAGGTGTAATATTGGTTTTAGTTTTAATGATGTCTTGAAGATCCGCAATTCTAGTTTTCACATTTTCTAAAATACTTGGCGCATCACTTGTGTTAAAAGGATTGTTTGAAGACATTTGTTCAATGTTCGAAGAGAATTTGAGACAACAACCGGTTTTGAAATGCATTTTGAAGCAGTGTTGACTCTTTGTTTGAAACACTTGGTGTGATGGAAAACTTTGACTTTTCTTTTTGATTAACAAAAGTAATTCCGTTAATTTTGTTCCATTTGTTATAATCAATTGGTTTGATTTCGGATTTTTGTTTCATTTTGATCTACTCTCCTCGAGATAGTTCTAACGTTTCAAGAGAATCACGAACAATAATGGGTTCATGTAAAGCTTTCCCATTGTTTAACACATTCGAGGTTTTTGAGCTTTCTTGAGGAGCGAAGAAGAATTAGTTACCAAGTGCCATTCTATTATTAGTATGAAAACGCGGATTTACTTGATTAGAAAGCATCTTGATTGTTTGAGCAGAATGACCCGTTTTAAGAAGAAAATTTTCCAAAGTTTGGATTTTTCATTTTATCAAGAATTTCATCAAGAAGAGAATCTTCGTTTTGAAAATCGAGAATCAAGCGCTTCTTCTCTTTTCAAGATTAGAAAGCATTTCTTTTTGTTTAGAAAGTTGGTTATTTAAATCGAAATTTCCTTGTTTAAAGATTTAATTTTCAAGTTCAAATTCACATCGAGTGTGTTGTATTTGATTTGCAATAGTTGTTCTTTAGAGACCAAATTTCGATAACCAATTTCTAATTATGATTCTTTGTTTTATGAAATTCAAAGGCTTTTCGTTCTCCTTGTAACTCTCAAGCTCGGTCAATTTAGCATTCATGGCCTTAACTTCATGATTGACCGCTCTAACTTTCTCAATTTCAATGCCAAAGTTGTTGATTAATGATTCAAAATAAGCACGTGTTTCCTCATCGGTCTCAGTATTTTGTGCCACACGTCTCCACTAGGATCCACATCGGAGTCTCGAGTTAGTATTACTACAACTCGGATTGTCGGTATATATCATAAGTAGGTGCCGATGTCACGTAATGTTGTTCGTCATGAGTAAACACATCAAATATGACATTGTTATAGCATGGATCGGTGATTGGTACCTCGACATCGCATTGGCGTCATAGGCGGAGGTGCGTCGAGAATCGTTGTCGTACTTAGTCTCTGAAGATTTGCCATGAAGATGCGGTTTGCATTGAGTTCCTCGAGGTCTTCCAAATCATCCATAATAGCCATGAAGTCATGTTCCTCAAGACTCAATTGAAGTCCAGATTGTTCCTTTTGTACCAACATGATAGCTTTCAAGATACGCAAGATCCTTCTTTTTGGCTTAGTTGGACAATTCCTTGCCATGTGACCCAATCCTTGACAGCTTATAACACTTAACCGATTACCGATTCACATTTCCATAATTCCCAACGATTGGGCCGCAACATTCCATTCGATTACCATCGCTCTATTCCCAACATTCGACCCATCCGATTACCCGATTCGAACCGCTTGATTACCCATCCGAAATCAAGTAGCATATCCCGTGGGTTCGCAATAACTCCAACCATTTGTCTTTGATTGCCCATGTTCACACCCCGGTATGCAATTTGCCTGTTGTAGTGTTTGATGAAATCCTTTGGTTGTTGTTAGTTGGTGTGGAATAGCGACCTCGAGTGCTTTACCTAAGAATGCAAATGCTTGTGACAAAGCTTCTTCGGTTCCATTTCGGATCGGTGATTCCTTGTTCTGGTAATGTTGTTGTTTAGGTGGATAGTTTTGTTGTTGAGGGATGTATTGCTACAAGTTGTTGTTAGTGGAAGATGATGAAGGTTGTTGTTGTGTATTCACGGAGTTTGAGTCTTTGCAATGAGTGCCAATGGATCATGATTCTTAGCTAATCTTTCTTGCCTCGACTTCATTCACTTCATTTTGGTTTTGTTTTGAAAATCGTTGAGTTGATCAAAGTTCACTTGATGTAAGTCTTTTGTTTGGTTGACAATAGTGACATATCGCCCCATTCTTACGGTAGATTGTTCATGAACTTGATGTTGCTCACGATAGTTCGGGTGTCAACTTGTTTCGATCGACTCATTCATTAAAGTGCGAGAACCTTCCATAGTAGGATTCAATGGATTCTCCGGGTGGAGGTAAACTTCTCCCAAGCGATTAGCGACTTGTTTTCCGTATCTTGTTGACCAATTTCGGTTCCATGACAAAGCCGTCTAACACGCTCCCACATATCGAAAGCAGTTTCACAACTGCTCACAGAAAGAAAGATGTCTCTTGGTAAACCCAGTTGGACAATATGAATTGCCATGTCATCTACTTCGACTTGTTTCGATCCTCTTCGTAGTATTCCGATTCTTTTGAAGACGAAGAAATGGTGGGACGGAGGTGTTGCATCAAGATTTGTGGTCTTGGACTTGTCGAGGCATGAAGGGTCCATCCTGAATGGATTTGATCATCAATTTTCCATTAGGTTTTGTCTTGATGTAACGAAGCATTCGACTTGTCCATTGAAGATAACCACCTTTTTCCAACATAGGAGGACGGTTTTCGGCACCGGCTGCATGAATGTCTTGTTGAGTTGCCATTGATGAAGGTATTTTATGATAAAGTTGATGTAGGATCGATTCAACGATAAAGGAGTTGTGTTGGATGAAGATTAAGCTCGGTTGTTGTAGTGAAAATTGGTCTAAAAACTTAAAAAACCTCAATAACTTCTTTTCGGAGCATTTTTAGGACTTGAAGGTTGACCCGAATCAACTTTAGTTTATTCGGCGGTCTATACTCCTCGTTCTCACGGTCGTTTTGATGGGTAGATCGCTAAAAACGGAGTTACGGTTCAAAAGTTATAGCCGTTTGAAGTTTTGTTCAAAATCTTACTCGTAAACCAGTTCTTATGCGTAGAAATGAATGCTTATGCGTAGGATTGTTTATGCGTAGGAGTCCTTATGCGTAAAGAGCTTAGGCGTAGGATTCTTATGCGTAAACCTAAGGTTAAACGTAAGTCTTATGTGTAAACTTTAAGCGTAGAAGTAAAGTACCTTCGCGCAAAGAGTTAACTTATCGTAGAGTGCTTACTTGTAAGCTTTACGCTTATCGCAAGAGTTGGTTTAAAACAAAAATCCTTTACACCGTCACAAACAGTAAAGATATCCGAAAGTCGAGTGTTCCACACACTTATCCAAGTGAGGAAGCACCGAGTATCCGTTGTTGCACGAAGATTCTTCACCAAAAAGTTATGCGTAGAAAACTAGGGTTTTGACTTTTCTTACGCGTAAAAATAGGGTTTTGACTTACGCGTAAAAAATTTTCAGTGAATCAAACAATTTCTGATGCACAAACAACGTCCAAAACACTCAAATACCAAGAAAGTTTTGACCAAAAACACCCAAAATGCCTTTTATGCTTATGCGTAGAAATGAACTACGAACCAAAAACGAGTTTAAAACTGAACCAAAACACGTAAAGCTTGAACTTTTGCAAAAATAGAAACTTTAACACTATATAAACCTTAGACCATAAGAATCTTGAAGATTTAAGTGCAAAAATTAATGTTTTATGTGTGACAACTTTGAGAACGAAGACTACGCGTACACTACAAAACAAAACTTCAACCAAAACACTCCTAAACCATTGTTAGGCGATTGATACCAATTGTAGGACCTCACTTTTACACCAACCTTACGCGTACACACCTTATCACAAGATGAACACACGTAAACCAAACACACTAATATGCGTAGAAGATGAAGAACGAAAGATGAGAAAGATTGGTGACTTGATGATGATATAAGTTATGTGTATGTATGAGATAGAAAGATGAAAACAATAAGATGTTATATTGCTCCAAAGAAAACACACACACACACACTTTCAAGCACACCCCTCAAATGACCATTTGAGGGGTATTTATACTCTAAATACAAGATGCCCTAAAGGGCTTTCTATGGGCTTGGATTGGGTTGGATTGGATGATATCATTCATAAGGCTAGCTTATCTTAACGTCTAACCAATTAGCTTAGCCCAATCCACGAGCCCTTTGACTATTCTATCATGATATCTAACACATGTTACAAAGTTCCTAATCGTGAATGACCATCACTTCTAATAAAAATTATTAAGGCTAACATGACCCGTTTGCATACACCACTTAAACATAACTCTTTAACATACATTAAAACCTATAAAATGACTCTTAAAACATTTCAAAGACTTGACACTATAAACATTAAACCTTTTATGACTCTCAGGGGACAACTTTGTCATGAGCTCGGTATCTACCTAAGCTCTACCTTCTTATCAATCTTCTAAACTTTCGCATAATCCAACCTTAACCCTTAGTTCCAAGCATTTCCTTTCCATCACCTTTAAACCTACAAAACATTAACATCTTATACCATAAGTACAAGGCTTAGTAAGTAAAGCGTTCATAACATGCTATCATAGACATTCATACATTACACATCATAACTCATTAACCATTTCAAATCATTAAACATTAACACGTACCTTGGTTCACTTAAGTAAAACATTTCCTATGGTTCAACATCAACATACCTTAGCCTAATCCACCTTGCCTAACCTTCATGACTAGTTAAGCCAAAATAGTCTCAACCACACTTTACATAAACATATATTCAATTACCCCATTCCTTAGCATAACAAAATCATATAACATATAATGTGTATAATCATATAACAACCTATAATGACCGATTTACTTACCTTAATTCCAAGCTAGTGAAACCAAGGACATCATCTTCTCCATACTTGACATTTAAGCCAACACCACTATAGACATATACACATAATTAATCAACTATGTCATGGCCATAACCATTACTAATTATCACATAATCATATGATGATTATATGACAATTAATCCTAATAACTTATTAACTTAACTTCAATAATACTTAACCCATATTCATCATAACTTCTTAATTTAGCTTATAAACATCATTTACCCAATTCCCCCAATTAGGGTTCATAAACCTTAACCTTCCAATCATCAATTAAACACTAATTAGAGGTTACTTACTTGTGGGAATCATGAATACTAACTTCCTTCATGATATAGAACATTAATCCTCTTCCAATTTGATCATTGGAGAACCTTGCTCTTCCCTCCCCTTCTCTCTAAATCGTACTCCCACACATACCTACACATTTATAGAACTTTACTGATAATATGAGAAGTATCCAGACTATTGTAGGGGATGATTTTTCCTAATTGGTATAATAGGTCCCTCAAGTCCCCTTTCATTCCATTTGGCCACAAACACTTAATAACACTTTTATAACTTTACAACTTAAGTCCCTCTCTAGTTTCCATAACTATTACACAACAATTGTCGTCCCACAATTGTTAACTATTAGATTGACCGTCGAGTTAACTAGTCAATCACGCTAAACTCTCGTTAATCCATCTAAAGTAGGGCCTACTTGTAATCCGGGATATGGGTCTAACAATTCTACCCCTTATTTAGATTTCGTCCCCGAAATCTCTCGTCTATAATCAAACAAAACTTAATCTCATTCTACATCAATCTTAACATATACAAAATCATACACATTGCGTTGCAACGATCTACGTGATCTTGCAACTCTAAATATACTATAACCCACTTATTACGCTTGATCCATTCTCTCTCTCGCTTTATTTCTATAATCAAATGGTTCTTGCTAATGTCATTGATGTCACATAAGACATAAATATACACTACTAAACATGTCCATAACTAACTCACTTAACATTTGGCAACATATTTGGTCACTTACGTACCACTTTGACTTTACATAAGTCAAATCTAGTCAATACTTTTTATACTCTACTATCATCATTCTACAATCTCATCAATATTCTTACTATAGCATTTTATGTATCGTTATAACTTTCTCATAATTCATAAACTTTACGACCACCATGGTCCTTTTTCACTTTATACATGCCCCCACGGCACACTATAACCTTATCTCAACTCTTAGTTTATTCAATTTATGACTTCCGTGGTCATTTCTCATATTACTTTTCTTTAGACACTTTCGCCAAGGACGATAAGTCACTCGGAAAATTCAATTAATTAACTCTATAACATCAAGCTTTAACTCATTCATCACCTTTTTCATAAAGGTGCTAACACTATCTAGCTCTTATCACGCTTATCACTTGCCTCAAGGCACATCTAGCTCTATCTTCAACTTATAATCTTTTCAATTTATAAAATAACTTTCGCTTTAGACATCTATTTTAAGGTTTTACACATAACCTCACTACTATCATAAACTCGCTTTCTCATTTCTTATAATATTTAACTTATTTTAAATCTTCTCTTTCTCATTTCTTAACTATACTCATGTCATATCGGATACACATAAGCCCACCCATTTATACTTCCTCATTTACATGGAAAGGCGTCCCAAACGATGTAAATCAAGAAATATAAACTTATGGTTCGATGATTCACAATTTCACTATTTAAATGAAAAGGCATCCCAATCCATTCAAATAATGAAGTTATAAATCATCCTACTTATCCACACCCGACACAACACTCATACTTACTCACTATCCATCTTTTCTAGCCTTGGATCCAATCTCAATAAAATTTGATACATGCCACAAAGGCAAGCTAAACAACATGCTATGATAGGCAAGCTAACAACCATGCCCTGAAAGGCAAGCTAAACAACCATGCCATGAAGGCAAGCTAACAACCATGCCGCGAAGGCAAGCTAAACAACTATGCCATGAAGGAAAGCTAACAACCATGCCGTGAAGGCAAGCTAAACAACCATGCCGTAAAGGCAGGCTAACAACCATGCCACAAAGGCAAGCTAAACAACCATGCCATGAAGGCAAGCTAACAACCATGCCGCGAAGGCAAGCTAAACAACCATGCCATGAAGGAAAGCTAACAACCATGCCGCGAAGGCAAGCTAAACAACCATTCCATAAAGGCAAGCTAACAACCATGCCGCGAAGGCAAGCTAAACAACCATGTCGTGAAGGCAGGCTAACAACCATGCCACAAAGGCAAGCTAAACGACCATGTCATGAAGGCAAGCTAACAACCATGCCGCGAAGGCAAGCTAAACAACCATGACATGAAGGCAAACTAACAACCATGCCGCGAAGGCAAGCTAAACAACCATGCCATGAAGGAAAGCTAACAACCATGCCGCGAAGGCAAGCTAAACAACCATGCCGTGAAGGCAGGCTAACAACCATGCCACAAAGGCAAGCTAAACAACCATGCCGTGAAGGCAAGCTAACAACCATGCCGCGAAGGCAAGCTAGGCCATCCCGAAGGACACCATAACTAGAGCATTGGATCCAAGCTATTTATATCTTATCATCTTTACTCACTTTATCTTTTATGTACTTTTATCATTAAGTACATACTACTATCTCATTGCCTCACGCAATCTCAACTCCCACTATCGCTTTTACTTTTATCACGACAAGTTCTATATAATACTTGTCAATTAATATACTTGCATTCTCACAATGCAATCTACTAATCATCCGTCAACCTCAAGTTAACTCACATATTTTATCTTCTATCTATCACAACTTTAGCCTACTCAACTTTACTTTCTTGTTCACATACTTTATTCATCCTATCTATTTATTGGCATTACCGTACTACTTCAATCTTTAAACTTTAATCATGCATCAAGCATTCATTACTAGCATATTCTACTTATCATGTTTTATATGTAACATGATCTTATCACATCATAACTATGTACTTTAACACTTCTCATCTCTTTTATTAAGCATGAACGCAACCATGCTTCTACTATTTACTCAATATCACATCAATTCTTTGTTTCAATATAACGATCACAATTAAACTTTATTTTATCTTTCTATGCATCAAGCTATAAGCATACTTCACTAACATATCATACTTCATTATCTTTTTATGCTTCATCTCAAGCTTTCTCAAATATTATACTTCCTCATATGCTTACCATATTATACATGTAAATGTATTCATCTCATCTCATATACTTCTATACATCACGCTATCAATCACATACATGTGAAACTTAGACACGTAACGAACTACTATAGACTTATTATCACATATGCTTTCACATAACTGTTAGGATTTAGAAAATCCATAGTAAAGTGTCGGTCACCCCAAATATAGTCTAGCACAAGTTAGCTCGTATACATATCGTTATTTACTGTTTATTAGTATAGTTATTAGCTTAGTGCAACACCGTGGAGGACGGACGGGTCTTTACCCAATGTATGCCTGATCCACAGCCCATAGGTGGCGTATTATGTAAGAACTATAAATAGCCCTCTCCTCATGTGGAGAGGGTTGGTGCTTTCATTTTCTAATCATACAACTTTCTTTTCTCTCATCTCTTTCTCTCTCTAGAAAGTATCCCACCCATCTCCCTCTCTCTAAAATCTTCTTGTTTGATTCAATCCTCATACATGTTCTTTGATTAAAACAATAACCTATATCCTACAAATGGTATCAAGAGCCATGGTTTGATCTTGGATATCTTGTGTGCTTGAATTTTTAAGTGGTTATTGTTGTTTTCCTTTGGTTCATCATAGCTTTTTGACCAAATTCTTTTTCGATATCTTTAGTAATTTTTGACCAGATTCTTTGGTAATTTTTGATATCTTTAGTAATTTTAGTTATTCTTTTTTGACCAGATTCTTGGATATCTTTGGCTCATTATAGCTTTGGATATCTTTGGTAATTTTCGAGCAATACTTTTTGACCAGATTCTTGGCTGCTACTTGTGTTCATCATAGCGACTTTGTTCTTTATAAACAGGTAGCGACTTGTGTTTAATAAAAAAAACAAAAAAACAAAAAAAAAAACAAAAAAACTTGCGACTTGGGTTTTTTATTAACAAAAACCTAGCGACTTGTGCTTTTTATTTAGAAAGCGACTTGTGAATCTTTTGAATAGCGACTTGAGTTTATTCTTTCTTAGCGACTTGTGTTTATTTTTATATAGCGACTTGTGTTTTCATTTAAAAAAAAAATCAGATTCGAACCCTCATCTACAACTTTAACCCAACTATCCTAACTTTCACATCTACAACTTCAACCCATTCTAAAAAACGCAACAAAGAAATTCGATCTCAGTCAATCTCCTTGAATTGAAACGATTCGTGTTTAACACAAACCGTGTAAGAGATAACCATCATCGATCTTTCGAAGCATAAACTTCATTTTCTATTCGAATCTTGTAAAGAAATTACAAAAACCAAACGGTTTCATCATTCCTTCCTTTCGGTTTTCAAAAAAAAAAAAAAAAAAAAAAAACCTACCTTGCGCTGAGAACTTCAATTAAAAAAGTGAGGCAGGACTACACTTTGTTTGTGCGTAGTTGTTGAAAAGAAAACAAAGAAAGAATTGATTTTAAAGGGACCATTTGGTTGGTGGCTGCCAAAGGGAGAGAATACGTATTTTTGTTGTACAAATATTTGGTGACTGCGTTTTTTAAGATAAGGGTTACAAAATATTAGGGCAAGTGTGTGGTATTAACTGGTCTTTTATAGTCTTAATCTTAGGGTTAGTATCAGTTGGATTGAGCAGGTTAGTAGTGGATTTGGGTCGCGTGAGATTAAAGTGTGATTGGGTTCTTATCCGTGGGCTTATCAATTCTTCAAGGGACGAATTTTGGGCTTGTTGCATTTTTTGAGGTGCTAATTAATCATTAGGGACGAATTTGTGCTCAATTCTTAATCCAGATTGAGTATTACATTGGACTAAAAAATTTCGGTCGTTGAATATAACTACCGTGCTAGTTATTGGATAACTCGATTAAGTAAAAAAATCGCTTTATCGTCTACAAGATCCGTAAATTTATTTCATACAATCCTTCTTAATTAATCTTGTCTCACTGTTTCGTCTTGATTTTAGTAAAATCTCGCGAAAGATTCTATTTCTCGGTTTAAATTATAGACTTGTAAAATCCCGTGCACACTACCACATCATGTCTTACTCTACTGACCCAGTGATTTCAGAAGTGCTTAAATTGTATGATGTTGTGGACTACAATGATAATGTATGCTACATCGAACGATTAAAGATGATTGAATCAATCAATGATGATGTGATATCTCGGGTTCACTGACTACGAAAAGGCAATGCACCGTCAATGTTACGTAATGCTTGTGCAAAGGATAAGGAAAGTTGCATTGAACCTTATCGACAACTTCATTCACACCTCACGTTACTTTTATCTATGGAAGTGAACGAACATTTATTGCACTTTTCCGTCAAGAATTATCTACGTTCACGAGCACACTATTCTTAAACTTAAAACAATTGGAGCTACAACTTGACAAAAGAAGGTTCAAAATGATAGTTCCAGTTTGCACTTCAGTGATCTACAAACAATTTTGGTCATTCTTCAATGGTGAATATACTTCGGATTATGATGATCATATGACTGAAAAGCGCTTCAAGGATCACACTGGGATGGAAGCAAATGTGTTCAGAGAAACACTAATCCAACTCTTGGATAATGTTAAAAAGTATATTGAGAAAAGTGCACTGAATGATGACGAGGTGAATGAAGGTCGGGTGAAAGAGTGTCATGTGCAATTGATAGATAGTTGTGATGAGTCGGGTAATGTGTCAGTTGATGGAGTCGGGTAATGTGTCAGTTGATGGATCAGTTGGTATTGAATACAGGGACTCAGAGGCAAATAAGCTTGAAATAGCCAGTAGTTCAGTGACTCTTGTTTCACATGATGTGGATGCAGATATCAGACCGATAAATGAACAAATGTCACGTGATGAGGTACCCCTAACTGTTCAACATAGTGCATCTGCTAATGTAACTAAACAAACTGATCTTAATGCTGAACATGATTCGGATGAATGTTCCTTGGTTGAGACTGAGTCAAATAATTTCAAAACTAATGATATGGTTGATAAAAAGGATTTTGATGAACTTTCAAACAAATTCTCAAAACTTGAAAAACATTGCATTTCACTTGAAATTGCAATACAAAGAAAGGAGGAAAGTTTTCAAACTAAGAAACCATGTAAAATCCGAATTTCACGAATTTCGTGAATTTTGAAATTAACAATTTAAAAGCTCACTTGGGCCAAAAACTCGACTATCAACAATTTGAAGAAACATATTTTTGATATGCATGTGAAAAGTAATTTGGTTACAAGTAATTCTAATGTTAATTCTATTGAAGATATTCAAATGAGAAATGATGAATTAGCGGTTTGTTTGGCCAAATTACTAAAGGAAAATGAGTCTTTGAAAAAGCATCACATAGAACTATGTGACTCTGTCAAAGAAACTAGAACTAAGTCAATAGAACAAACAAACTCTTTGATAGCAAAAATTGATGATCTCAAAGCTCAACTTCGGGAAAAGAGTTTAGCTATTGTTGCTTTAAAAATGAGCTCGAAAAACAACAGGAATAGTGTGAACACTAAGTTTTCAAAACCATCAATCTTGGGAAACCATTATTAGAAAACCGAATGCGTTTAGATCGAGCGACCAAAATTTTCAAAAACGCGGTTTGCCTCCCAAGTTGATGCGAAACAAGTTTTGACAAAACCAGTCACTTCATGTCACTTGCCTAGGAAAATTGATATGAATGACTTGTATAAGAACTCTTATCTAGAAATGGCTAGAAAGAAGGCACAGAATCACAAAGACGGAATTTTAGGTGCAAGACCTAGGGTGATGAATTCTTTGAGATTTAAAGGCACTGCTAGTAGTTCTAAACCATTACCTAGGAACACTAATCTAAAGACTAGGGATTGGCTTACATCTAAGAGTAGTTGCGTTTCAATTAAAGCGATTCCTATAGCAGATCACTCTAAGAAATCTAGATCTATTTCTGAATCCAAACAAGCTGTTTGCTCAAAGTGTCTGAAATGTATCTTTAATGCTAATCATGATAAATGTTTCACAAAATCCCTAAAGAAAGTAAATGCTCATGCAATGGTAGAGCCTGTTAAGTCTAGGATTTACACTAATTCATCCACAGTGCATATGAAGCAAATAAAACCAAAAGCTTCGCCTAGATGGTTACCAACTGCTAAATCTTTGGAAACTAGAAATAAGGATAAGTCTTCAACTATGCATAAGAAGCCTAAAAATCCTAGACCTTGCCATAAGTGGATTACATCTGGTAGAATTTTTAAGGATGTTGGACTTAGGTGGATACCTACAGGAAAGATGTTTACCAATGGCAATCTCAATATTGACTGTGATACCCCAAAGGGTTTGGATACTGATGTCACTAACCAAAATATATGCAATCAAGTTTGTAATATTAGTGCGGTAGTCCTTACTCGATTGCAGATACTTGATCCTTCAATACATGGATGGCTTAAAGTTTGGATAACAAAGGATTGATATCTCATAACTCACGGGTTCAAGTTACTCAACATTGATATTCAATCGGCTATGATGTCTGCTCACATCGATTCAGCCTCGTACTTCATCATTATGGTGTCTGCAGATAACACTTCAGCCCCGTTCTTCAAAGAAAAGAAAAGTGTACGCTCTTACGCGCTTAATCTTGACTAAAGAGAAATTCTCTCGTGAATGGCCATTCTCATCTACATTTTCCATCTTCGAGCTTCATGCCTTTCTCCATGTTCGTTTCGTCATCAAGTGGATCTACATTCATTGAGTTTACTCTTATTCACTTGTTCAAATCAAAAATGGCAACTTCGGATGCAATTTTTGAGGAAGGGAAATGGATCTACATATTGATGGATGTTTGTATAATGGATGTTTGTATAATGGTCAGACTACTCAAGAATCCTAATCTCCAATTATTCCTCAAGGCGTTGTTAATGACTATCATTGCAGTTGCACTCATGAATAGTGATCCGCTCTTTGGTATTCCTTTGCCAAATCTTCACGGATCATTATTTCATTGTTCTTTCCTAAATGTGCACTATGTAAATCAACCACATGAACATTAAGGAAAATGACTTCCTCATCCGCTTAAAAACATTATTGGTGAATCTTCCAGATCAGTTTCTTCATGTATACCTTAAGGAAGAATGCATTGATGTTGAGGAATCATTTGCTCCGGTTCATTCAGTGGGTCAATGTACATCCGATTGTATATTTATTCACGTGTTGGACATGTGACACAAGTTGATTACTTCGAAGTTACTCATTTATCACTTATTTGAGGTTGAAGTTGACGTTCACAAAGGCGTGTTCTTATTTGATAACTTGCTCGGGCTTAAGAATTTGAGTTGAAGACTTGGGTTATCTAGTTACCAGCAGTCGAGGTGGATGGTTGAAGACCTGGTTAACTATCACTTTAAAGGAGTTACGTAGTTTTACTCAGTGACACACGCAAATGTCGTTGTGGATAATCGCAAGAGGTGTTAATGTCTCATACTTTGGTTGAGTAGTGAGTACTTAGAGATTTGCTTGAAGCATAAATTTTCTACACCGTTCTTCCAACGAAGAAGGCAAGCATAAGTCACAAATGCGGGAATTCGACTTCAGTTTCAAGTTTGGTATATCGGGTTTTCTTCATCAATGGTCACTTCAAATTGTCTACATATGGGTTGATGAAGATAGTCGAGAGAGTTTCATGAGCATTGATTCTCATGAGTTGATTGAGCTAATTATTTGTTCTTCTCTATTTCAAGAGTATTTGGCATGTATAATGTGTTACCGATTACGAGGTATCAAAACCAACAAAGGGAAGGAGATACACATCTAAACACACAACAGTACACGTGATGAACTTAATACTTCTTCTATTGAAGTAATCCCGGAAAGACAAATGTCATAACCGCAGAGAAACTCGGTGTTTAACTCGTAGCCTTTTGTGTGTTATTCCAACTATTTGGGGGAAGGATATATTATTCCAATCATTTGGGGAAGTGGTCTCGGATACTTTTGGTATGTGTTAACTCGACTTTCAAGAGGAAGAAATATGAGAAGAATATTTGGGCGTGAGATGATATTGCTTATCGACATCTTCTATATGGTTTATGGTAGTGCTTTGGTTATTGCTTCATGTACACAATGTAATGATGATTCCGATGAGATCACAACCATCGGGGAGAGATATGTGTACATCAGGGACGCACAACATGTTCACATGATCGAGCTTAATCAGTTATTCCGGAGTTGATATTCGAAGAGAAGATCAATGATTCAACCAGTTACTGTCATGTCATTGTCTATACTCTGGTTAGGTACTTGTGTACGTTATGGGCTGATTGGTTATATGGAAGATAACTGGAATGCACTTGGTAAAATGAAGATGTTGATATATTGTTACCCTGAGTAGACAATTGCTCAAACTCGAAGAGTAATGTGTACATCGAGGACGCACAACAGGTTTATGTGATCGGAATTAATCATTTATTTCGGATTTGATAACCACATAAATGATCCGTGTTAACTTGTTACTTCGGTGTTATCGTCTTCTTCGGGTTCTTGAAGCTTCATACAATTAGACTGTTTGCTTCACTTCTTCTTCTTGGGGGAAATGGTCTTTTTACGTGGATTGTCGGTTTGGGGGGAAGCTACCAAAGATTCACTTTTTGAAGGTTCAAGTTCTTGCGTCGATTCAAGAGCCTCAAATGCTTTGGTGGTGAAAGTTTAAGAGATGATGACTTCTATCTTCTACAAAGTGCTGAACGATTTCCTTATCTCGGTACTTGTATCATCATCTTCTTAAACTATTTTTCTATCATTGTAAATATTTTACAAAATCAAAATAGAAAATATAAAATCATCAAAAGCCCATAAAAATCGAAAATTGAAAATACCAAAATATGTTTTCTCAAGACATGTCTTCGGTATCGATAACATCTACGGTCTTAGAAATGTCATTCAATAATGGCACGGGACTTTAGATGAAGTTCGAGCAGAGGTGTAAATATTTCTTTCTAAACATGTCTCAAAATATGGCTTACTGCTTATTTGCATTGTAACCCGCCTTCAAAATGGCTTGCGATTATTTCGATCGTAACCCGTACTTAAACCATGGTTTGCTATTATTTCGAGATAGCGACCCGCTCTTCAAAAGAAAGGAAAGTGTTGCGCTAAACCAATTTTCAAAAATTTCGTGCACTTATCCTAAAAACAAAAATGAGGAAAGTATGTCGAAGGACTGCTGTTCCTACACAAATGTTTTTCTGTCTAAAATTCTTCAGAAAAATATTTGTTTTAACTGAATTGGTGGAAAATGAGTTGCTTGAAAAACAATCAGTATCAGAATGTTTATAAAATTTGCAAACTCAATCAATGACTTCTGCGCTTTTAAACTTTTCAAAAAATGAGTCATTGATTGAGGGGGAGAATGTTTTCAAATTTATATCATCTATCGAGCTTATCTAATTATCCTATATGCTTAACTGAAAAATGATGTTAACCTACGTTGAAGGACTAGGTGCCTAGGATATGATAGTTAGGATTAGATGATTAGAGTTTGATGAACACATAATTCCCATACCTTTATATAATCTGATTGATATGTTGAATTGACTTTTATTAGTCGATTGCTGTTTGGGTGATGTCAACCACCATATATCTGTATGTGTGTTCACTAACGTATGCAGGTGTTTTGGTATATAAGATTGTTCCCGATCCGGATCCCACAAAAGAAGATGATTGGATGCCGAATGGAAAGGGTAAGTATATCTTGGGTTGACAAATGAAGAAACGGAGCTTAATTGAACTTCTATGGAAAGTTGGCATGGAAAAAATGCAACGTAAGAGGTCTCACTGCATCAGCAGATGGTTTTCTTCATCGCAAATGAAGAAACGGAGCTTAATTTGACCTCGCTTGGCATTAAATGCAACGTAGAAGTCTCACCGCATCGCCAGACGGTTTTTTCCAAGCCCTACAACAACATCAACAGAAGCAACTCAACCACCTAACGTATCTTGTGCAGGAAAAGTAGTGAATGATACAATTTTTAAATAATGTTGTTTTGAAAAATGGAAAAATATTGGTTTTGAAAATAAATTGGACTTAATTTTGAAAATCACTGGACTTTACTTTATCAAAACTTAAGTCACTCAATCATCGACTACGATCATCGATTGAGGGGGAGAGTGATTTAAAATAAAATATTTTCAATCGATATTTCTTCATAAAAGGTCCGGTTTGTACGAAACAAAGTGGTAATATAAAGATTTAATGTTATGTCATGGTATGATTTTCTTTAAAACTGAAAGATCTTTCAAAATTAAATTTTTTATGTTCTTGTTTGATTGTGAAATTGTTTTATTTGACTTAAAGATCTCTTAAAAACTATCATACCTAACACTAATAATCTTTAATGTCGGAAAACTGTTCCTTATCCATCATTTTTCAAAATTAAATCTTGCCACGTCTTTCCCCAAAATTTTCTAAATGATTTAAATCAATCGGGATTCAAAATCTCAATTGGTTTGAAATTTTTGATCGGGGGAGAGATCGTGATTTAAATCTCAAATTGGTTTTAAAGGGTGATTGTTTCAAAGCACTCATTCCTTCATGTGCCAAACGATTGTGAAATACATAATGCACATGATTGTGGAGGTGCATTTAACCAAAAAACTAGAAGAGTATTTAAACAAGGCCACATATTCTCCCATGTTTTCCAAACCTTATTAAATCACTTGGGATCCAAAATCTCAAAGGATTTGATATTTTTGATCGGGGGAGAAAATGTGATTTAAATATGAAATCTGATTAAAAGTGATCGTTTTGACTCAATGTGCAGGCTGCTCTCCCATATGTGCTAAACGTTTTCATTAATTGAAGCACATATTGAGGGGGAGCATTTCAAAAGAAAATAAACTATCAAGGTACAAAGGTTTCAATGTTTTATCATAAGTACATTGATTGAATTTTAAAGGTTTTCTCTATGGCAAATTGTGATCGTGGTTGTACTTTAAAGAACTCCTGCCTCTATGTGTTAAATGATTTAAAACAACAAACACACATATTGAGGGAGAGATTTTACCAAAAAAATCAAATGGCTTTTTCCACGGAAATTGTGATCAAGAATATATTTCAAAGAACTCTTGTCTCCATGTGCTAAACAATTTCAAGATCATATGCACATGTTGAGGGGGGGCATTTCTAAATGATCAAAACTATTAAGGTACAAAATGCTTTGATATTATATCACAAGTACCTTGATTGATTTTCCAAATGATTTTTCAATTGGTTTCAAGGAAGAATGAACTGCACCAAAAGACCCACCATTTTACTTTATGCATGGAGTTATAAGGATGGTTAGGTTAGGTATTAGTTCCCACGATCCGCTTGAATCCGGAGGGATCTTCCTGTGGACAATCCACTAGATAGTGTAGAGTCCTTAGGAATGATGAAAAGGAGAAAATGAGAATATGGGAAGAGTGCCGATCGAGATTGAGCTAGAACTCGAATAAACCCAACAACGTTCTAGTTAGGAAGTCTCATTAAGATTGAAGGGTTGAAGAATGAAAAGAAATTAATGTGAAAAAGGGTGAAAAGAAATAGTGTTGGGTCTATTATAGATTTAATGATACAAAACAAGAAGAATGAAACATGAAGGACTAAAAGTGACAAGAAGGGAAACTACAAAAAGATGGAGGATTTGGAAGATTCTAGAAGATATGCTTAAAAGAATATTTAGTTTCCTAATTGTATTGTTTCCTAATTATATTATGATTCCTCTTGTAAACCCTAGATGTCTTTAGTATATAAAGAGACATAGGGTCATTAGTTTTAGCACGTACATACAAGATGTAGACGCCTAAAGGTGTGTGTGGGGAACCTAGGCGTAGGGATTGGGAAAACGCTGGGGTTTAGTGGTTTAGTTAGTTAGTGTTAAAGATCAAGTCTTTGATCTTTATTATTGTTTAGTTAGTTTATGATAATGAAAACCTTGTTCATTATAACGTTAATTCTTATCAATATTCCGCTTTCGTTATTATGTGTTCCTAGATATAATATTAGACCTCGTCTAAGAGCTTACAACGATCTTCACATGTGGTATCGAGCACGGGGCTCGTGATATCTAGGATCTACAAGGTTTGTCAAGAGAAAAGAAGAAAAAAAATTGAAACGGAATTTTCAGATTTTTTCTGTATAGGTCGTTTTCAAACAAACCATAACTTTTAATGAACCGTTGATTGGGCTAAAATTGAACCTGGAGCTTCTTGGTATATCTATATTTAATCTCACCAAGGGTTTGTCAATCAGAGCTCTCAATCAAAAGATATAAGCGATCGAATTACCGCAGTAAAATCTGTAAGGTTACAACAAAGACTGCTTTGAAACAATCATAACTTTTTCGTTAACCGCTGGATCGTAACGAAATTTTCGTGGATGTTCTCTATATACTAATCTAACTTTCCACCAAGGGATTTTCCATCCGAGCTTTTATGTGAAAGCACCTTTGAAGAAATCTTCTGCGTATTTTCAAAGTCTTGCTTGGTTTAAAAGCATCGTTGTTCGATGTTTTTAAAGTATCGATGCTTATATAATCAAAGTCTTCGTCAGAGGTCTAAGTATCTTCTCGAGGTACTTCTTAAAGCACTGCTGGAGTTTTTAAAATCTTCGTTTCAAGGTACCGGTCGAATTTATTGAAATCTACTGGAGTTATTTGAAAGTACTTGTGTTTTCTTCAAAGTACCGCTCCCACAAAGTGTCGTTCGAGGCTTGATCAAGGTACTACTTATATTAAAGCATCGGTGTAGTCGCAGATTTTTTAAAATCTTGTTGATTGGATGAAAGTACTTGCTCCTTCCCAAATCTTGCTTCATAGTTATTTCGAGGCGATTTGAAATTAAGGGAAGTCGAGTATGATTTTGGTAACTCACACATGAGTTATTGTTCACACACAAGGAGTTTGGTTATTTGTTCTTAAAAGGATTTAAAAAGGCTCGTTATGGAGATTTATTGAAGAATTGATTACTAAGAGAGTTATTTATCACTTATTTGAAGATAAAGTGGAATTACTTGGTTTGTGTTCTTATCATCTAGCTTGATGAATCTAGCAATGTGTGATTTCTTATGATGCTCTATGCACACATTGTCTATCACTTGAAGGAGTTACATTGTAGTGCTCAAGGTCTCATACTAGTTGAGGATTCTTTTCAGGGATTGCGGTCTACTTATATTTGGTGATACGATAAGTATGGAGTTCCGTGATAGCATGCTGATTTAAGACACAAGTTTGGGAAATTCTACTTCTTCATCAAATTCGTTATACTCGGTTTTCTTCACAAGTAATCATTACATAAAGCCTCTGATTTTGAAGAATCAAGAAGATGGTTAATATATGGTTTTTAGGGAAGCTTATTGTTAAAAGTTTAACCATCTACATGCATCACCAAGGGAAGTGTTTGATTTTTACTATTGTTGATCATTATTACTACCGCTAGTTGAAGTTTTCTCGCTTTTGGATCCATTTTTCTTATGATGCGTAATGGTGGGTGATTTGAAGCATTGAAGTCTTAGATTGGAAGTATGATATTGGTCTGGTGGTCAAGATCATTATTTGCATACGCTCCTATTTGTTGATAACAAAAAGGGAAGAGATGTTCGAGTGACATGTTTAAGTCAAGGGAAGATTGTTTCATTCATGGTGAGATTTAATTATCTCAACTTCGCTACTTCGCCTAGGGAAGTCCGTACAAGAATTGTGTTTGTTTTGTCATCATCAAATAGGGAAGATTGTTGGGTCTATTATAGATTTAATGATACAAAACAAGAAGAATGAAACATGAAGGACTAAAAGTGACAAGAAGGAAACTACAAAAGATGGAGGATTTGGAAGATTCTAGAAGATATGCTTAAAAGAATATTTAGTTTCCTAATTGTATTGTTTCCTAATTATATTATGATTCCTCTTGTAAACCCTAGATGTCTTTAGTATATAAAGAGACATAGGTCATTAGTTTTAGCACGTACATACAAGATGTAGACGCCTAAAGGTGTGTGTGGGGAACCTAGGCGTAGGGATTGGGAAAACGCCTAGGGTTTAGTGGTTTAGTTAGTTAGTGTTAAAGATCAAGTCTTTGATCTTTATTATTGTTTAGTTAGTTTATGATAATGAAAACCTTGTTCATTATAACGTTAATTCTTATTGAATATTCCGCTGCTATTATGTGTTCCTAGATATAATATTAGACCTCGCCTAAGAGCTTACAACGATCTTCACATGTGGTATCGAGCACGGGGCTCGTGATATCTAGGATCTACAAGGTTTGTCAAGAGAAAAGAAGAAAAAATTGAACTGAATTTTCAGATCTTCTGCAGGTCGTTTTCAAATGTACCATAACTTTTAATGAACCGTTGATTGGGCTAAAATTGAACCGGAGCTTTGGTATATCTATCCGCGGGTTCTAATTTTTGAGTCATGGATCTTCTTTGTCTTTCCTTGTAAATCAACGAGTTTCGTAAGCTTAATCACGAGTTCATTTAATTCATTGAGTTGAACTTTCCGGTGATCACCGCGGACTTGATATCAAAATTGGCATGCTTCAAGGCCCATAGGCTTTGTGCTCGAGCTCGATCGGAGATGACACGCCTTCCGTACACAAGCTTGTAGGAGTACACCGATGGGTGTTTTGTGTGATGCGAAGGCCCAAAGTGCATCTTCAAGTTTGTCCGACCAAGAGGCACGGTTTTCACCTACGGTCCTTTCCAAAATTCTTTTCAAACCACGATTCGAAACTTCCACTTGCCCACTAGTTTGTGGGTGATACGCGATAGAAAGACGGTGAGTGACACCGTACTTAAGCATGACGCTTATGAATTGGTCGCTGCAAAAGTGCGCGCAGCGATCACTAATGATGGCACGGGAGTTCAAACGGGAAAGAGAGACTTCAAGAATTTCACAACTACTCGGGCGTCGTTGGTGGGTAGCGCCGCTCTACTCATTTAGACAAGTAATCAACCGCCATTTAGTATATACTTGTTCCTCGAGAAGACGGAACGGCCCCATAAAGTCGATGCCCCATACGCCAAAGTTCTCGCACACTTGAATGGCATTTTGAGGCATTTCATCTCTTTCGAGATGTTGCTATGATGTTGGCAAGAGTCGCAAGATTTGACGAGGTCATGAGCATCTTTGTAAATCGTAATAATAGAAACCGAGTCAACACACTTTTCGGTGTAGTTCGGGCCATGATGTCCCCCGTGGGTCCATGATGACAAGCCTTGAGAATTTCATCGGCTTCTTGGTCAGTGAACACACCGTCGGATGACTTGATCCGCACAAACCTTAAACAAGTAGGGGTCGCCCCGTAAGTAATGCTTAACATCTTTGAAAAATTTGTTCTTTTGTGGGACGACATCCCTTTCACAACAAAGTTCCCGCATGATAGTTTGCAAAGTCGGCAAACCATGGGTACTAGAATCTCCACGCTGAGATACCACATTAAGTGTCTTGAGAGGAAATGTTTAATTTATTTCCTTTTCTCGAGCACGCCTTGATGAGGATTTTCAAGACGGGACAAGTGGTCGTTCTCCGCTCCTTTTTTATCACGGATAATGATATCAAATTCTTGTAGGAAGAGAACCCATCGAGCAATCTCGCTTAGCATCTTGCTTAGCAAAAGATATTGAGGGCCGAGTGATCCGTATACACTATGCTTTTGGACAAGATTAAGTATGGTCGAAACTTCGAAAGCATACACCACGCTAGTAATTCTTTTCTCCGTCGTGTAATGTGCTTGAGCTTCGTCAAAGTTTTCTAGCATAATGTATTGGCTGGAAATGTTTTGACTTTCGTTGCCCAAAACGGCACCTATGGCGAAATCACTTATGCCGCATAAGCTCAAATGGCAATTCCCAATCGGGGCAACTAGAATCGGTGCCCGTGAGCTTCTTCTTAAGAGTTTGAAAAGCTTCAACGCACTCACTAGAGAAGACGAAAGGAGTGTCTTTTTCAAGAAGTCGTCATAGGTCGATATTTTGAAAAGTCTTGAATGAAACGACGATAAAAACGGCATGACCAAGGAAACTTCTAACTCCTTTGACGGTTGGGAGGAGGTAATTTTGAAATGACATCGACTTTAGCTTTGTTAACCTCAATCCCGCTCTTAGAAATCTTATGGCCAAGGACAATGCCCTCTTTGACCATAAAGTGACATTTTACCCAATTTAGACAAAGATTCATGTTTTCACAACGTTCAAGCATCTTGTCCAAATGGGAGAGACATGTTTGAAAAGAATCCCCAAAGACCGAAAAATCATCCATGAAGACTTCCATAGTCTTTTCGATCATGTCATGGAAAATGGCCATCATACACCTTTGGAACGTATCGAGCATTACACAAGCGAAAGGCATGCGTCGGTAAGCAAATGTTCAATAAGGACACGTGAATGTGGTCTTTTCGATCTTGTGGGTCTATGGAATTTGAAAGTAACCCGAGAAACCATCGAGAAAACAATAGTATTCGTTTCCGCTAATCTCTCAAGCATTTGGTCCATGAAGAGTAAGGAAAATGGTCTTTACGGGTGGCTTCATTTAACTTCGATAGTCAATGCACACGACATCCCGTAACCAATCGAGTAGGAATCAACTCGTTTTCATCATTCTCAACAATGGTAATGCCACCCTTTTGGGCACACAATGAACGGGGCTCACCCAAGGACTATCTGAGATAGGGTAAATCAATCCGGCATCGAGACGTTTTATGACTTCCGCTTTGATAACCTCATGAATTTTAGGATTCACCCTTCTTTGGTGTTGAACCGCCGGTTTGAAGTCATCTTCCATGAGAATTTTGTGAGTACAAAATTCCTTGATGTCGAAATGTTTCCAAGCGATGGCTCGCTTGTGTGACTTCAAAACTTTTATGAGAGCGGCTTTTTCATCCTCACTCAAGTCTTTAGTGATTATGACGGGTAACTTATCATCCCCCTCCAAAAATGCGTACTCGAGATGAGGTGGTAAGTCCTTAAGTTCGACCTCGGAGGATCACTAGATTTTCAATTTTTAATTTCCTCTTATGAAGTTCTTGAGGAGGAGTGATGATGGATCATCATTGCGCAACTTCTCGAGGAGAAGAATGTCTCCTCGATGTCGATGGGAGCGTGATCAATTTCCCATGAAACCGAGTCACTGACAAGTATGCTTCAATCTCTTCCAAGATAAAGTCACTTCTCAAACGGGTGAGGGGAGGGAAGAGAGAGCAACAATAGGATCAACCAGAAGTGGGATTGCCACCGAGAATCCAAGAAGTTCTTGAGAATACCTCCCACACAATGTCAAGGACATCAATTTTGTTGATGGAAGTGTCTTCATAATCGGGGAGTATCTCGTAACTTGATCGAGATTAAAAGTAACGGCTTCCTTGTTTACCCTTAAAGTGATTTCCTTCATCAACATCGATCAATGCACGACCGCTTTCAAGAAACACCTCCCAAGGATGAGGGGTACTGAGGATCGGCATCAAATTCGACAACAACAAAGTCGGTGGGAAATGAAACTTGCCTACTTTCACTAATACATCCTCGCTATACCTAACGGACGAGAACTTGCGGGTCCGCAAGCTCGAGGATCATACAAATAGGTGTGCGTGGGTAATGAAAGCTTCTTCCACATGGAGTGTGGCATTGTTAATGCTCGCACCAAGATCGGCCAAAGCGAGCATTGAACTATGCCTTGAAAATCACATGGATGAGGAATTTTCCGGGTCTCCTAACTTTTCGGAAGTTTTTAAGGATAACCATGAACAATTCTCGTTTAAGGAAGTTTTCGCCAATTTGGAAATCTTTTCTTTGTTATTCAACAAACTTTTGATTGTTGGACCGACTGGGCATTAGAAGAAGAGCATCCGAAACTAATCTCAAGTGTAAATCTTGAAAGATTTGGATAAGCTTCTCCATTTGTTGATTAGTCTTATCACGGAGATTTTGGTCATTAAGCCTTGAAGGATAAGGAATCAAGGCTTAGGATTGGTCATCGAACAACGGGTTCCGAATTGAGGTAGGACAACCGGAGGTTGGACTTGTGCGGTGCCATGGCTCGAGATATGCACCTTGTCCTTTGATACTCGGCTTCGCTCCACATCCTTCACCGGAGAAGGATAAGGCATCGAGGGTCCTCATAAGATTTACCACTGGCAGCAATAGCATTCAATTCACCTTTGGGTTGGGAATGGTATTACTTGGAAGGCACCAAGTCAAGGTTGATTCTTTTGACCCATGAGACTAGCAAACATGCTTTCAATCTTGCTTTGAGATTGATCAATTTTGTTGCTAGTAGCTCTAAGCTCGAAGTGAAATCATTCTTCAAGGTGGTAATTTGATTTTGCATGGACACCATCTTAGCTTCATTGTTTTTATGTAATTAGCAATGTCAATGGAAGCTGAGGAGTGGGGGGCATGCATGTTTTGTTGAGGAGCTTGAATCGGTTTTGATTGAAATTTCCTTGATTTTGAAAACCTTGATTTTGATTTTGAAAATTCGATTCGACTGATTTTGATTGAACTGATTATTTCTATTTTGCACATTTTGATTGTTTTGATTTTGATTAAACCCGGTGGTCCAAGGTAATTGTTCGAACGATAGCTTAGAAGGTTTGGTTCTCCTTGCGGTTGGTAGGAATTACCTCCCGTATTGAAGGAACCCGTGGCATATACGCTTCTTGAGTGAAGCCACCGGAGGTCGGACACTCAAAATAAGGATGTGGACCACCACAAGTTTCACAACTTTGTTTACGACATTCACTTGTTGATTGTTATTATTTTGACTCATTTAAGTACGGCATTGGATATTTCTTCAATCTTTTTGGTGAGAGTCGTGTATTCGTAAGATGGAAGAGTGGTAGATCTCCTTGACTCACTCCTCTCGGCCGAGGAATCCCAATAATTGTGGTGGGCATCATGTTTCGATGAGATCATAGCACTCTTCGTGTCGCCTTTTCATAAAGGTACCCCCTAAAGACATTGATCGTGTCACAATGTCTCAATGTTAACCCGCTATAGAATGTATCTATTTGGGTGACAAGCAACATGTTATGGTTCGACATCGATCAATCGAAAGCTTATAGCGCTCCCATGCCTCAAATAAGGACTCATCGGGATGCCGCTTAAAGTTGTCGATTTCATTCCTCGCCCACCATCGATGGTGGAAAATATTTCGCCAAGAATTGGAGATCATTTCATCGAAACTATGGATTGAGTTCTTGGGAAGACGATCAAACCATGCGTGGCATGAAGCGTCAAGGAATATGGAAAGAGATATAAGCGAAGGGCGCCATCGGTGACCCCATTTTGCTTCATACTTTGGGTGACGGTGAGAAATTTGTCAAGATGCTTGTTGGCATCGCCACCCGTGATCCATGAAATTGGCAAAACTTTGGACTTGTTGAATCATGTGATGCTTAAGTCCAAAATCCGGGCTTCAATATTGACCGGGAAATTGGACCGCCTGGCCCATCCATCGTGGGTTGGCAAAGCTCCTCCATCGTTCGGAGACCAGAGCTTGATTTTGTGGACCGTGCGGGACTTGAGGTCTGCTCCTTGGTTATGTGTCATTGTGATTTGTTTGACGGCACGTATCTCGTGTACGCTTGCTTGGTTACGGTTACGCCTCACGAGCTTGCGAACGAGTGCAGCATGCACTTCCAAAACAACACTTTCAATTAAAAAGACCGAGGCAAAACACGGTGAACTTAAACCAATAATCTCACGTGAAATGATCACTTTATAAGTTAAACGCACAAAGGAGCGGAGAAAGAGGTCGCCGTGAAGCTTATTAAAACCCGTCTCTTTTCACCGCAATTTAATGTCGGGCCGTCCTTGTACCCTACGCTTTGTTAAACCGATCGAAATAAACCAAATCACGAGCGACACACAAGCAAGTTTTAAATCTTTGTTTGGGAACTTATAATGATAACACCTCGAGTTGAGAATGTTATATTGATTGTGTCTTCTATATTATTTAAAACAACAAGCAAAAATCTTTTTGTATTTTAATCTTTACATATATATACAAAGAAAAGAAAAATATTTTGTATTTTTGTATTTTTATAAAAACAATAACTTCACGAGGAAGGTTCTTCAAGTCACTAATCGCAAAAATCACGATATTGTCGCAACACACCTCCCCGACAGCGGCGCCAAAATTTGATTCGTTTGTTGTGAGTGTGGTGAAATAAACACAATATCAGTATATCAAATTATCCGTAAAACCCGACAAATTAACCTTTTAGGAAAAGGGTTAACGTGCCAAACCTTACGGTTGTGATAAAAGTGATACCGAAAAAGTGATTTCCGGGGTCGTGTCCCAACAAGGTGTGAATGGAAGGATTCGTTGAGTTTTGTGATTTATAACTTGAATTGGTTTTGATGATTTGTTGATTTGAATTACGTTATCTACGAATTAATTAACGGGAAGGTAATTAAGGCAACGGGAATCCTAATAAACTACAAATTAACTACTACTAAGCTTAAGGAATGATAAAACGAAGCTAAACTAAGTCTTAAAAAAACGCAAAAACCGGCAACCACCCGAGCCAAAAACGTAAAACTTTTGCAATTTAAGGCTACGGGTGTGAAATCAATTTTCCTACGTTCTATTTGACTAAAAATAATTTTAGAAAAAAGCCGTGAAGTTTTTCGACTTTTAAAATAATTATTACGAATTAAAAACTAAATAACACTAACTAAATGATTAAAAATATTAAACTAATTAAGAAAAATGTGTAAAAATCTCATAAAATACTTTTGTTGATGCTTGATCTAAGAAAATTGAGAAAACAGTGCCTTGATTCTGAAATAAGCTACAAAATAAGCTAATAAGTGCTAAAAACCAAAACTGCTAAATACTACTTAAGGGATTTGTTGTGTAGAAAATGTTTGATAAAAGACCCAAGGGCAACTGGTTTGGAAGGTGTGTGTTGGTGTGTCGAGTGAGGAGACCCAGGTTCGAATCCTGGCTCCTCACTTTTTGAAAACTTCTTTTTTAAATTTTCTTTTTGCAATTTTAAAGTTAAGTTAAAAACAAGAAAATTTTGTGAAAACCTTTTTATGAAATGCTTTAATAAGTCAGAACATGTTTTATCTAATGGATGATTTGGATGTATACAACTTAACACCTTTTAACTGATATGGAAGCAAAAAAAAATGGGATGAAAAGGACTGAATAAACTTTCAGATGACAGATTGAGCAAATCCTAATGAAAATAAGCTACCTACAATTAAAACAAAAGAACAAGGGGAAAAGCACTTGGAATAAGCTATCCTATGGGGGAAATCCTAAAGCTAAGACTACGGGAGAATAAGCAAGTCTACTTAACTCTAATTAGCACTAATTGGCAAATGTCCAGCTAATCTAACATGAGACACTAATAAGTACTGAATTTCCTAAGATAAGCTATGAAAAGCAACCTATAAGCACAAGTGGTACCTGGTATGATTTGCTGCAGTGCAGGCTGAAACAGCAGCCTGGAGTGACATGTTTCTGCTTATTTTTAAGTTGCTACAGGAACTCCTAACCCAGATACAAGCTGCAACAAACAAGTTAGCACAACAAGGAATAGAGTTATACTGATTGGGCCAAGAAAGAAGCTTTTAACAATTATAATTGTTGTTTTCACTGACCGGTCCCTTTTACCGATGCGTAGCAGTTGAGACAAAAAGAATGATTTTGGAATTCAAATTTAACTAGGCTATGGATTCTTTGATGCAAAAATCAGAACTGCAGTAAGTTTGCAATGTAGAAACTTGAGAAACTAAAGTTTGCAAACTTTGAGAATCGCTTATGTTAAAAAAGGTCTCAAAACAAAGAAGATTATCACTGGTCTTGAGTAATTCAAAGAAGACAAAACAATTTTTAAACCACCCAAACTTGCTTAAACTTGTGAGAACAGCTTACACTTCAAAACTACTCCACAACCTTAAAAGACTTTGACTATTAAAGTCAAAACGGTAGAACTAGGTTTTTGACCATTTAATGCTTTGAACCAAACACCCTCGTGTAAATTGTTTTGACACAAATTTCTTTTTGAAACCGAAATTGGTTTTCTTTAATACACTTGTCGATAACTAATACAAGATTTAAATAACTTAAAGTAACTTGAACATTAAAGAGATTGATCAAAAGGAATTTTTCATTAAAAAAAAGATTACAAAGAAAAAAAAAACTAAGACCGATTTGAAACTAAAACTAGGGTGCCTTATCAAATGGCTACATAAGCTATTTATACTAAAAGATAGGTCTTCAAATATGCTCTTGTCGTGTGTTTCTTCTGTGTGAGGTAAACATCTAAGTACCAATATTGTGCTTTCTTGAGATGATCCCATCCATTCAATTGGTAGGTACCATTTTGGATCAATCTGAGCCATCCAAGGGACCTTTTATGCCAAAGATTGCCAACTTGGTAGCCATGGAAAGAGGAGAGGGCATTGGTAGTGGGTTTGGGAGTTGGGATTTACTGGGTAATAGGGAAGATTGGGGGTTGAGTGTTTTTGGTTGTGAGGATTTGGGTAAAAGGTTGATGCTGGTTTCTGGGTTGGAGAGAAAGCAGGAAGGATGGGGAAAAGTGAGGAAACAAAAGGGTCATGGGTCGCTTTTATTCTTTGGGTTTGGGAAGGTCAAAAATAGAGAAGGTTCAAAGGGAATAGGTTAAGGTTTTAGTTAAAAGGGTTTTAATAGGATAAAAGGATTTAAGGTAAAAAGTGTTTTATTTCTATTTTGGATTTTTTGTGTGAAGGGTAATTTCGTAATTTTGTGTTTCGGGGAAAGTTTTAGGACAGTTTTCCCAAACCCACTCTAAAACGTGTCCGGTCTTCAATTTATCAACGATCGTAGAAAATCACATCCCAAGACCGCCTCAAAGACTTTTCTCGATCTTGGCTCGATTTTGTCCGTTTAAGCTGCATTTTCAATCATTTTGTACCGAAAGACATAAAACACACCGAGGATATTTTTGACGTATTTTGATCATATTTGGGTGTTTTTAGTCGTTTTTGTGGTCTTATGTGGCTAAAAATGATGAGTGAATAAGCACTCATCACATATAAAGAACACTCAACAAAACTGATACCGATATATTGTTCCAGTAAATATAGCAGTAGGGTTTTCAAAATTACCTTTATTCACCTTCTTTTTCGCCGCTTTCATTTGCTTTGCCCTACCAAACATAGCTTCAAGCTTTGCTATCTCGCTTCCGCCTCCATAGTCTTATATGCAATCATTTGTCCTTTTCCTTCCCTATCATTTTTTTTGGCCATGTTAAACACATCTTAAACATTTAGGAATCTATAAGACAAGAGCTTGAATACAACAAAATGCATACATTTATTGACCTTTTTTTCTCGCTTTCACATCCTCTCGCCTACTTTGCCTTACCAAACACAACTTCAAGCTTTGCTATTTTCTCCGCCTCCACGCCTCATATGCATAATATTTCTTTTGCCTTCCTATCATTTTTTAATTGGCCATGTTAAACACATCTTCAACATTTAGGAATCTAAAAGACAAGAGCTTGAATACAACAAAATGCATACCTTTCTTCACCTTTTTTTCTACTCTGCCTCATCTTCCTGCTTTGCCCTATCAAACACAACTTCAAGCTTTGCTATATGCTCTGCCTCCACAGTCTCATATGCAATCATTTTTCCCTTTTCCTTCCTTATCATTTTTACTTTGGCCATGTTAAATAGATCTTCAACATTTAGGAATCAGAAAGCCAAGAGGAGTGGTCGTGAGATATGTTCGCGTGACCATGCATGTCATGCAAGCACCAAAATGGATATCCCTTGTCACGCCCAAATTGCAATATTATGTTGATCGCTCACCATAGTGAGAGTGCAAAAGTTGTGGGCCCAAAATTTAAAAGTAAATGTTTTTTTATTAGTTTTGTGAGTGTGTTGGGGGTATATTTATATAAAGTTGGTATTTTAATAAAGAGTGAAGGGAAGGTGACCAAAACAGATGAATGGTGATAGGGAGTGAGGGGAAGTGAGAGGAGAGAGAAAGCTGAGGTGGTGCTGACCCGGTTACCAACCACTCCCTTTAGCCTAAGACAAGAGCTTGAATACAACAAATTGCATACCTTTATTCACCTTATTTTGTTGCTCTGCCTCCTTTGTCTGCTTTAACCTACCAAACACATCAAGATTCGATATCCTCTGCTCAAGATCTTCAAGCTTTGTCATTCTACAGACAGTTAGTTAACCACTAAATCACGTTAACCACATCAATCTTATACGACATTTACCTCACATTAAGCACATGAACCTTATACTACATACATTAACCTAAGGCAATTAAGATGCTTATGATAATTGACAAGGGCAAAACTAGTTATGGTGTTTGACAAAGGGCCTAACTCACACCATGGGCAAAACTAACATAATACAGAAACATCAGATCTCCACACATAATACAGAAATATACATAACAATTCAAACTAGCAACAGAATGCAGTACCTTTCTCAACCTCCTGTTGATTGTACTCCGTCATATCACCTCAGCCACTGCATCGTCTAGACCCCACTTATTACCATATTTAGCCAAAACATACTAACCATATCATCGATCGGTTATGACCATTTTGCTATAATCCCTATCATTTGAAGAAGAATCTGCCATTGATTGCGTTTTTTGACAAAAAAAATATTTAGGGTTGTGACGGGTTTTTTTGGAATGAGGAATGATCGGGTGCAAATGATCAGGTGTGAGTGTGTTTCTGTTTGTGTAGGTATTTTTGTTTAAGGGACCAATGACGCAATTGACTGGACCTGAAAAGACGGGAATACCCTTGTTGAAAACTAACAAGGAAAGATAACGATGGTTAGCTATAACAGAGTTCGAGGGACCAAACGGGTAACCGTTTTGCAAAATAGGTACCACGTTTGCAATAAATTCAAAATGGGGGACCAAACATGGAAACATGGTATAGTTCAGGGATGATCGATGTAATTTACCCCCTAAATAATATTGCATAAAGAAACACAATTATTAAATCTTGTCATACGAATTAAGGTTGGTGTTAATTAAGGGTGTTATTTGGGTTGACCCGGTCTGGTTCGGGTCAAGGCATAAAAAAACAATCCTGAACCCGACCTTGTTTAGAACTCGGGTTACTCGGGTCGGGTCAATTCGGGTTTGAGTCAATTCGGGTCGGGTAAGCTCGGGTTCGGGTCTAGGTCGTTTATAAATTATACAATTTTAGTGTTTACATACAAATTAGAAAGAAAAAAAATGAAAGTCGGGTCACTCGGGTTGACCCAAACCCGAGTAAGAGATATATATTATACCTGAACCCGATCTTGTTTAGAACTCAGGTTGATTCGGGTTGATTCGATTGACCTGAATATAATTTTGGACCCGACTAACTCGACCCGAAAATCCATATTTGGGTTCGAGTCAGGTCGGCTTTTATGACACCCCTAATGGTAATAGTCACAAACATCATCATCGCCAACTTAGTGTCACGTTAGTTTCTCTCTTCACAACCAACATCACCGTGTAATAACACAACCAACATCACCACCTAAATATACCCCCACTCAAACACTAATATAATTCACCAAAACCAAAATCACACATGCACAACTACAACTCCTACAACTCGGTCTCCTGAACGACCGAGTTCTCCCAAAACAATACCTAAGATTCGTCTTGCGAGGGTGATGCTAATAGAGTTGGGCGAGTTGTAAGGGGTCGAAGATGCGTCTTCTTCCCCTTATTACCACTAGTTTAAAGAGTTGCACACTTAGAACTATTATCAAGCACAAACGTTAAAAGTTTTTATTATACAATGACACTATCAAGAAAAAAAATTGAAACAACTCTAACCGGCCCAAATATATGTACATATATTTTTATATGTTATATATACTTTGTTTTTGGTTCAGTTTTTCCGATTGGTATTTATGTACTCCTTCTGTCCAAAAATAATTTTCTATCTTTTTATTTTTGCTATTTTGTTATTCAACCAATAACAAGAGGGTTTAGTGGGTGAGTATGATATTTGATGGGTTGAGAAGTGTAATTGTCCCACTTTTCTTAAACTTTGTGACTTTTTATGGGAGACAATAATTTTGAGATGGATGGAGTAAAAGTCAAACCGAACCAAAACTTCGGCTTTTCCAAAAAACAAAAACTAAACTATCGGTTTTTCAATCAGGTTTCGGTTTAGCAGTTTCGAATAAGATAAAGTAGTTGATAAAGTAGTGAGAGTATTGTTGATGAGAGTTGAAATGGATGAGATGTTATCGAGTCATATGAAATTAGTTTGGGGTAGCTTAGGTTGTGGACCGATGATGGTTGGAAACAAACTAAGATCGTGAGCTTGAGATTTTTTTTGTATTTTGGTTTGGTCAAAGTGGTCAACACTGGACTATTCATCCTCTTACTTTTCAGTTTTTACGCATAAGGTTATGCAATCTTATTCGAAACATGTCTTAAGCGTAAAATGGTCAACAACAGTAATTGAAGCAAGGTAAAGAGTTAGATGAGAAGAGTATACACGAGTAGAGAAGTTTTATCAGCAATTGATTCCCACAAGATATTTACGGTACTTCACAATTGTTCGATTAATTGGACATACATGGTTTCGCTGTCTCCAATTCATCATCAACATACGTGGTGTATGATCCTGATTCATTGAAAACATCGGGGGGAAGAGAGTATAGGTGGTGTTTGCTTCCTTTGATGTTTTTGGATTTTTTTTCGAAAACCCGTTTACCTTCATGAATTTCTTTAATCAGGAGGAAGAAATGAGACGATATGTGGTTCAAATTTCTCACTTTGGTGTTATCGTCTCACTTTCACAGAGTTATCGTGTGTGAAGTTACCTAAATATGATGTTGTGATGCCTCACACACGGTCATTTTATCGAGTAATTTTAGATTCACAGGTAACTATTATTCCGATAGACCGCAACATTCAGGGGGAAGTTGTTTCATTTTGTCTTTCGTGGTTTGTTTGGTGTGAAGCATCTACATACGTGAGAAGATCTTGTTGATTTCTCGCATGTTACCCCCAAACGGATTTTCCGCAACAAGACAGATTTACCTTGTGTGGTTTATCGCTCATCTACAAATTCCTGCTGCATCGAAAATTTCAAAAGTTAGAGGAAATGTTCACTACATCAAAGTTTCGAATCTGTGAAGACGGTTGTCGGTTGGGGAAGGCGATCGTAAACTTCGCCAAAAAGAAGTGTATAGAGAAGTCGCTAAAGGCATGCAACATGATTTGGGGAAGTTAATCCAATTCATGCATATTACATCATTTGCCTACAAGTGAAGAAAACGGTTCTCAAGTCAAGATACAAGAAGAAGACAAAGAGCGTAAACTTTCATCATCCTCTACACTTGAAGAGCTTATGAAGACCTTTCTTTATTTGTTTTCTATATTCGTAGTAAATGTTGTAAGTAATCCCTTATGTCGTCCCATTGGAGGAAGATTGTTGGAATCGCTCCTAACTCGTAAATGGAACGACATTGACGGGATTACATTTTCTATCTTTGTTACCTTAAACACAAGGGCTTGTTATGTCATTTAGTCATAGTTGTATGTGTTTAGGTATAAATACCCTCCTAGACTTTCCTAGGAGGGTGAGATTCTTAGTGTAAGCTTCCATTTTCCTTTAATAAAACACATTAGTTTTTCCCTTCTCTCTCTACTTTATCTCACTAACATGAAGATGATAATCTTCATCTTCCAAGACCTCCCGAATCACCAAATCACCCAAATATTCGATCCTAATGTGTTTTACTTGATTTAGGTTTCGTTTTTCGGTTCTTTTTCACACCCTTACAAACATAGTAGAAGAATGGTATCTTCAACGAAGATGAGTTGTTATTTCACGGTATGTTTTAAATCTAAGGGAGAATTAATTCTCCCTAAATCTAAAGACATGTCATAAGTTTTATATATGGCTTAGTTATCCGAAGATTGAACTCTCCAAATTTTATAATCTTCCGGTACAAGATAACGATTTTACTCGTATTTTACCTCATTTATTAAACAAATTTTTGCAAGGAAAGCCTACTTTTTATTCTTTCAAAGAAAAGAGTCAATGGTAGACACCACATTTTATGCTATGATGCTAGTAATCATGTGTTTATTAGACAATAGACCGATACTAATCCAAGCTTGTGAGTTTAACAGAGGCTACTGTGTTTTGAGAGCGTTTTCTCCCAAAACGTAACACGTAAGATGCAAGGAGGATATCGGCTCTGCTTTCAAGTGGGGCCGTCTTAACTAGCCGAGATGATCTCGAAAACGCAATGCGATTATGCAAGGAAGGTACCAGGTGGCGTCCCCCCCTTTCACTTTTGAACGTTAGCAACGATCGAAAATAATAAACACCTTACTAGCCTCTTTTTCCTTTTTTTTTTTTTTATTTTGTCATTTTACCCACTTTTACATAAATTTTACCCAGAACTCAACCTCTTTTTACACACACTTACAACTTCACTTCTATCTCTATATCTATTTATCTTTTCTTATTTAACTTATGAAAATGAATCTTAATCAATAGGTCAACAACATGCTCAACGATCCGCAAAACCAAATACCGCTTCCTCAAATGCCAAATTCCTTATCTTTTATAACCCAAACACACCATCATTCACAAATTCCATCACCTCAAACACCCACCAACTTCCTTCATTTGCCAACTGCAATCAAATCCCAAACCAATTTGCCGGTTATAATAACCCATTCGCCAAATTTACACCCGACCCAAATTTCGTCCTATGGCAACAATAGCAAATTCAACAACAACTATCCCAAACCCAAATTTCCCAACAACAAACACTATACCGACCTTATTTACTTAACCCCAATTTTTCCAACAACCATCAGAATCCAAACAGCCCGAATTTACCTAAAAATCCCCACCACCTCAACAAGCCGATGAGGGGTCGTCGGTCCAAAACCGAACCGGGGTCGTTGCAAGACCCAAGCCAAGAAACCTGGAGAAAAGAAAAGTGGTCGCTCGCTTTGGACCCAAAACAAAGAGTTAATGTTGGCGGAATGTTATATAGAAGTATTCGAGGATCCGATCGTCAGAAACAACCAACAAAATGACACGTTTTAGTACAAAATTTTCGACAAATACAATGAGCAAATCAAGAAGCTTAAAGGTTTGAAAGATCGGAACAAAAACATGTTGACGGCAAAGTGGAATCCAATGAACCATGAAGTCAGGAAGTTTAACTCGATTTTTGAACAAACCGCGAGGCTTAGCGGCGAAAATGATGAAGATTTGATGACTCGGGTTCACCTTTTGTATAAAGATGATGAAGGGAAAGAGTTTACTCACAAAAGTGCTTGGCTTTTTTTTAGAGACAAACAAAAGTGGAGAAATCCTGATTCGACACAAGCAAGGAGAAATTCAGGGTGCCCAACCAAAGAACCCAAATTTTTTGGAGACGATGCTTTGCCTCGTCCACCCGGAAAAGAACGAAAGTCTGAAAGTCAACGATCTACAAACCCCACTGCCTCTTCCGGTTCACAACAATATTTTTATAATTGGTGGAGAAACAATTAGCTTTAGACCGTGAGGCTTAAGATGGCATGAATGAAGCGTGAGACACAAGCAAGAGTTGACCTTTGCAGCTAAAAAATATTACGAGGACTTCACGTTGCTTGATATGGACACAAGCGAGTAATGAACCCGAACACGCGGTTAGAATCGAGGCGCTTTAAAGACCAAATCCACCTCGAACATTTTGGACCAAACTAGTTTAGTTTATGTACTTTTATTTTTATGTGTTGTTTTAGTTTTATGTCTTTTTTATATAATGTATTTTTTTATTAATGAAAATTTTAGTTTTAGTTAAATGTGTTGGTTTATTTAAATGTGTTGTGTTATTTAAATAAATGAAAAATGTATATATGTAGGGTCTAAGGTGTGCTTGCGGCACGTAAATTGGTGTTATATGAGGGATGGGGTTTTGGTGTTGTGGTGAATTTTGGTGTCATGAGAAAATGTGCTAATGTGGCAACACTTTTTCCACGACACCAACAGACGGAACCAGATACACGATGCTCTAAGATTATTAATTATTTATATCTCATCCTGTATTATAGATAATCCATAAAGAAACAAACATAATACTCAATCTTTTTTTTAATATATTCAGGTCATTATAATACTTAAACTTGATTGGCATCATGAGCCGTTGCCTCTAGCCCACCCCACTAAAATTTGTCCTCTCTAAAATTTCTTTTAGTCCCTCTCACTATCTAGTTTTGGCTAAAAGCTTACATTTCCACACTATTATGATCATGACTCTCATGGCGTTGTGATTTATAACTTATGTGGTCAAAAACATTATATCTTTTAAAAGTTCCATACAAAAATCTCAAGAACCACTCAACCTAAACGAGCTCGTTTTGAGCCATAAAAATAAAACTCGAGCTTGGCTTGATAGTGATTCACAAGGCTCGAGCTTTGCTCGATGTGATTCACGAGGCTCGAGCTTAGCTTGTTAATAATTTTTATTTTTCATATTTATTAAATATAAAACATGTGTTAAAGGTGAGGTCATTTAACATTTACAATTATATGTACTTGTATGAATATTAGTTATGGCTCGTAAATCTAAATCAACTTTGTATATGAAGCTCGGGCTCGCTTAATAAATGAGCTCAAAATTAGTCTCGAGCTCTTTATGACTCGGCTCGTTATGAGCTTTTATCGAACCTATCTTGAATAGCTCACGAGCACCTAGACTCTATTGACACTCATGTATATGAGTAAATTTATGGTACCTAAGTTAAAAAAAAGAAAAAAGAATAATAATAATAATAATAATAATAATAAATAAATAAATGAGTACATTGCAAGAATTGTCCTTATGGTTTGCTCATATTGCATGTTTCGTCATTGGTTTTTCGAAAGTGTAGGCGGACTCCCTGTTAGGAAAAGTTAGGTTCACTTTTCGTCCTTGGCTAGGGACGAAATTTGCAATTTTTGCAAACCACAAGGAGGACGCCTAAACATATATAAAGTGGCTATGGACGAAATTTGCAATTTTAGCAAACCATAAGGAGCATGCCTAGACATATATAAGGACCAATTGATCTTAACTTTTCTCATTAGGAGGCCATCTTCAATTTCGAAAGACCAAGGATGAAACATGCATAATGAGCAAACCACAAGGACGATCCTATCAATTTACTCTAAATAGATCTTTTATATAATAAAAGAATTACATCATTCGGAGTATTTTGTAAACCCTTCTCATTGAAAATAAAATTGGACCAATAGGAGAGGTTAATTTTGACAAAAGCGAAATCAAGCGACGCGATTGGTCAGTTGAAAGTCAAAATTGAATCCAATTTGGTCAACGTTTGCAAAAAAACGTTTTACAAAGCTACTTATTAATAAAAAAAACATGGGTTAGATAGCAATTGTTTAATTTACAAGGGTACAATTGTAACTTATTAGAATGAGAAAGGGAACCATGGATCATAGCCATGGATCATACATAACCTTAACATTAACATCGACACTAAATCAAACCCCTCTGGAATCATGAAGATCAAGAACCCTATCACCTTAACGTTTACACGAACAAAGAACAAATTTGAACAATCCATAGTGTTCGAAACAGTGTATTCGAAAACCAACTATATCAAAACCCTAAATCAAAATCAACTGACCAAATTCAATCAATCCAATTTTCTAATGAGATATGGGGAGAAAGATTAAATTTTGTCAAAAGTAAGGTAAGGGTTTTCATATATATTATCAATATAAAAGATTTGGGTATGTTTTCTTTATTTTTCTTATGATTAAAGTTTGTGTTTTTATATTAAATTTTGAAAATTGAGTAGGAGTGGGATTTGACTTTTATTCGAATTAGGGATCACAGAGGTATTGATCAGTTTTTTTGAAAAAATCATGGTAAGATGTATATATGTAACATATTGGATTTCACAAACACACAAACAATCACAAATATGGGGCGTACAATATGAGGTTTTAGAGAGAGAAAGTGGAAGATGGGAGCCTTTCTAGAGAGAGAAAGTAAACAAAAGAAAGAAGGTTAGATTGAGTGAAAGGTCCAACCCTCTACCTTGGGAGGTAGAGGGTATTTATAGTTACATACAATAGGTCCTTCTAACAGATTGTGGATCAGGCATACAGTGGGTAAAGACCCGTCCTTCCTCCACGGTGTTGCACTAAACTAAACTACGCTAATAACTAACTAATAAACTAACAAATAATAACTAACGATATGTCTACGAGCTAACTTATGCTAGATAATATTTGGGGTGACGATACTTCACTATGGAATTTCTAATTCTAACAATCTCCCCAAGGGAGGTCACCCATGTTTTACATTTGAATCCTAGCATTCTATTTAATCTTGGTCTTGAGCTCGTGAGACATTAATTCTTCAACATCTGCATCTTTGTGCTTTAGCAATGATTCTTTAAAGTCCGATAACTTTGTACTTTTAGTGGAGGCCTTTAATGTGATCCACATCTTTGATGATCTTTGAGCTTTATTCGAGATCATCAGTGCGATAGATCTCGGATCACCCTTTATTGTGTTGCCATCATGTGATGTTGTGACTTTTGGACCGACATGCTCATATTCGGATCATGATATCTTCTCATGAGTAGCGGAAGCTTTAGTTGATTCATGATATTGGCGTCAGAGCGCGAGCATGGAGTAATAATATCAGTCGTTGATGCATTTATCATGATTTCTTTAGAAATGAATGTATTGTGTGAGCATGCGGCTATGGATTGACATCTCCATTCGATCATTTGCAAACGCGTCGGGTGTACTGCATACAGCAGATTAGCAACAAAGCGCACGAAAGTGTCTTTGATCACTTCGTTGAATTGAGGTACACGGCCGGTTCCCGTTGATCGATTACAATCTTGCCTCGATCGGTACAATTCGAAGAATCTCCTTGACGGGGTTTAATGACTCTAGTTGTTCTCAAACCGGAACTTCTCAAAGAAGACAACACGGGTGAGTGAACCAAATAATTGAGATTCACCGATTGATGAAAATTGATTTGAAAACAATCGCGTATTGCTTAGAAGAAAGAGTTTTGCAATCTGACGAAGGTTTTATGAGAAAGATCAATTTTCAATCAAAATACCTTTTTATTTGAAAAGAGTACACATTCGATGTGCTAGAAAAGAAGAAATTTGTACATCGAGCGGTTTTCCAAAAGTATTTTTTCAATCGAGATACTTTTGAATTTGAAATATGAATACACATTCGATGTGCTAGAGAAAAGAAGATTTGCACATCGAGCGGTTTTCCAAAAGTATTCGTCAATTCATTTCTGGACCAAGGTTGATTCAAGAATGAATCGCCCCATTGTTTATATCCGATTGTCACAAGTTTGATCTTTATAAAGATCTCACATGTCACCCACCAAGAGCTTGTTTGATGTTGGCTCTGAAGGCTTTCCATCTTCATCGTGAATATATTTAATATATCACTCGGATGTTCTGGCTATACCACAAGGATAATGCGTAGGACTCTTAATATATACTCACTTTCCACATTGTGTGAAACAGTAACTCTTCAAGAATAATGTGTCCTAATGAGATATTGTGGATGATCTCTTGGCTCTAAACTCAATTGTGCACATTTGGTTCCTATGTCGAAGACTAGGGAGAGGGTCTCCTTCTTCAATATCAACAATCTCTAAGAGAAAGTCGATATATTATGTAGGTTCCCCGTGAGAATGAAACAAGTCCTTTTAAGAGGAACTTGAGTAGCTTAGGAAGTTAGTGCAGTGTGTCACTGGGTCCATGACGTCTTGTCTTTAATACCGGTGTTACCTTAATAACCACCAGTAGCATATGTGTTGAACCCGGTTTACGCCTAAGGTTGAATTAATGGAGGGCTATTTCTTTTCACCCTTTTCTCATTTCATTTCTTTTCATTCTTCAACCCCTTGATTGCTTACTGAGACTTCATAACTAGAACCTTGTTGGGTTTATTCCAATTCTAGCTCTATCTCATCCGCGCTCTTCCCAATTCTCACTTTTCTCCTTTTTCAATATACCTAAGGACTCTACACTATCTAGTGGATTGTCCTGGTAGATCCCTCGGTTACGGCGGATCGTGGGAACTAATACCTAACCTCACCATCCTTATAACTCCATGCATAAAGTAAAATGGTGGTCTTTTGATACAGTTCATTCCTTCAATGAAACCAATTGAAAAATCATTTGGAAAATCAATCAAGGTACTTGTGATATAAAATCAAAGCATTTTGTACCTTAATTGTTTTGATCATTTAGAAAAGCTCCCCCTCAACATGTGCATATGATTTTGAAATTGTTTAGCACATGGAAGCAAGAGTTCTTTGAAATATTTTCTTTGATCACAGTTTTCATAGAAAAAGCCATTTGATTTTCTTGGTAAAATTCTCCCCCTCAATATGTGCGTAGGATATTTGAAATCATTTTATCACATAGAGGAAAGAGTTCATTTGAAGTACATCCACGATCACAAAAACCATTAAGAAACCATTTAGAAAATCAATCAAGGTAATTTATGTTGAAACATAGAAATCTTTGTACCTTGAAAGTTTATTTTCTTTTGAAATGCTCCCCTCGATATATGCTCGAGATTGAAAGCATTTAGCACATATGGGAGAAGCGACTGCACAATTGAATCAAAGCGATCACCTTTATCAAATTTCATTATTAAATCACAAATTCTCCCCGATCAAAATATCAAACCCTTTGAGATTTTGGATCCCAAATAATTTAATACGGTTTAGAAAACATAGGAGAAAATGTGCATGATTTAAAACTCATCTTGTTTTTGATAAATGCTCCCCTCAACATGTGCATTATGTATCTTGAAATCGTTTGGCACATGGGCGGAGTGCTTTGAAGGACTAAAACCAATTCCATTTAAAAGCAGTTTGAGATTTAAATCACAATCTCTCCCCAATCAAAATATCAAACCCTTTGAGATTTTAGATCTCAAGTGATTTAATCGAGTTTAGAAAACATGGGAGAAAATGTGGCACAGTTTAAATTTTGAAAATGATGGATAAGGAGCAGTTTTTGACATTAAAGATTGTTGGTGTCGGTATGATAGTTTTAAGAGATCTTTAAGTAAAATAAAACAATTTCACAATCAAACAAGAACGGAAAAAATTTCATTTTGAAAGATCTTTGAGTTTTAAAGAGAATCATACCATGACATAACATTAAATCTTTAGATCACCACTTATTTTGTACAAACGGACTTGATAGATGAAATATCGTTTGAAAATATTTTATTTTAAATCACTCTCCCCCTCGATCGATGACCGAAGTCGATGATTGAGTGACTTAAGTTGATAAAATGAAGTCGGTGATTTCAAATTAAGTCCGGTTTATTTTCAAAACAATATTTTCCATTTTCAAAACAACATTTTCAAAATTGTTTTAAGAAAATGGTATCATCCACTATTAATCCTGCACAAAGATACGTTAGGTGGTTGAGCTGCTTATATATGTTGTTGTTGCTGGAGGTTTGGAAGAAACCCATCTGCTGATGCAGTGAGACCTCTTACGTTGCATTTTATCATGCCAACTCTCCATAGAAGTCAAATTAAGCTCCGTTTCTTCATTTGTCGGCCCAAGATATAGTCACCCTTTCCTTTCGGCATCCAATCATCTTCAATTGTGGGATTCGGATCGGGAACATACTTATATACCAATATACCACGCATCGTTAGTGAACACACTCTGAGATATATTGTGGTCGACATCACCCAAACAACAATCGACTAATAAAAGTCAATTCAACATATCAATTAGTTCATGTAAAGCATAGAATAATGTGTCCTCAAACTCTAATCATCTAATCCTAACAATCATATCCTAGGCACTAGTCCTTCAACGTAGGTTAACATGTTTTGCATTTAAGTATATAGGATTATTAGATAAGCTCGTTAGATGATATAGATTTGAAAACATTCTCCCCTCAATCAATGACTTATTTTTACGAAAAGTTTAAAAGCGGTGAAGTCATTGATTGAGTTTTCAATTTCTAAAACTACTGAATCGATAGATTTACAAGCAACTCATTTACCACCATTTTGAACAACAAAATATTTTTCGAAGAATCTTAGAAGGAAAAACATTTGTGTATGAACATCAGATCCTTCGACATAATTTCCTCATTTTGTTTTAGGATAAGTGCAGAAATTTTTGAAAATTGGTTAAGCGCGACACTTTCCTTTCTTGAAGAACGGTTGCTATCGAAATAATAGCAAACCATAATTTTGAAAAACGGGTTACGATGCACGAGTAAGTGTAAGCCATATGATTTGTGACATGGTTTGAAAGAAATATTTACACCTTACGCTTTCGAACTTCATCTATGGTCCCGTGCCATTGTTGAATGACATTTCTAAGACCGCATATGTTATCGATACCGAAGACATGTCTTGAGAAAACATATTTTGGTATTTTCAATTTTCCGATTTTTATGGGCTTTTGTTGATTTTATATTTTTCTATTTTGTTTTGTTGGTTTTATATTTTGTATTTTGTTTTTGATAAATATTTACAGATAGAATGGATGATATAGTTTAAGAAGATGATGATCTGATGCAGAGATAAGGATATCTAGCGACCCGTTGTAGAAGATAGAAGTCATCATCTCTAAACATTCACCACCAAAGCTTTCAAGGCTCTTGAATCGAGAGAGAATTGAGCCTTACGAAAGTGAGACTTTGGTAGCTTCCCCAATGACAAACTAAGAATAAAGACCATTTCCCCAGTAGAGATGAATAAAAGCGGTCTCATTGAATGAAGCTCGGCACCAGAAGAACTCGAAAACACCAAAGTAACAAGTTGAAACATTGATCGTCTCGGTGGTTATCAAATCCGGAATAAGCTGATTAAGTCCGATCACATGAACCTATTACATGCGTCCCGATGTACACATTACTCTTGAGATTGACCGGTTGTCTATTCAGGAGAACAATATATCAACATCTTCATTTTACCAAGTGCATTCTAGTTATCTTCCATATAACCAATCAGCCCATAATGTACACAAGTACCCAACGGAGTAGAGACAACGACATCACGATGGCTGGTTGAATCACCGATCTTCTCTGCGGAAGTCAACTCCGAATAAGCGATTAAGCTCAATCATGTGAATATGTTGTGCAAGCTGATGTACATATCTCTCCACGATGGTTGCGATCTCATTGGAATCATCATTACATTGTGTACATGAAGCACTAACGGAGCACTTTATCATAAATCATATAGAAGATGTCGATCGACAATATCATCTCACGTTCCAAATATTCTTCTCGTATTTCTTCCTCTGAAGGCTGATTTAACACATACCAAAGTATCCGAGACCACTTCCCCGAATGGTTGGAATAATGCATCCTTCCCCAAATAGTTAGAATAATATATCCTTCCCCAAATAGTTGGAATAATACATCCTTCCCCAAATAGTTGGAATAACACACCAAAGGCTACGAGTTAAACACTTTGAGTTTCTACTGTTATGACATTTTCTTTCCGGGATTACTTCAATAGAGAAAGTATTAAGTTCATCACGTGTACTTGTTGTGTGTTTAGATGTATGTCTCCTCCCCTTCTTGGTTTTGATACCTCGGAATCGGCAACACATTATACATACAAATATTCTTGAAATAGAGAAGAACAAACATTAGTTCAAATGAATCATGTGAGAATCAATCGCTCTGAGACTCTCGACTATCTTTATCAACCCATATGTAGACAATTTGAAGTGACCCTTTGTTGAAGAAAACCGGATATACCAAACTTGAACTCGAAGTCGAATTCACCACATTTGTATCTTAAGCTTGCACTTAATGATGGAAGAATGGTGTTGAGAATTTATGCTCCAAGCAAATCTCTAAGTACTCACTACTCGAACAAAGTATGAGACATTAACACCTCTTGCAATTATCCACACGTCAAAGCGTGTGACGAGTAGAACAACGTAACTCCTAAAAGTGATAGTTAACCGGTCTTCAACCATCCACCCGACAAGCTGGTAACTAGATAAACCAAGTCTTCAACTCAAATTCTTAAGCCCGAGCAAGTTATCAAATAAGAACACGCCTTTGTGAAAGTCGACTTCAATCTCAAATAAGTGATAATTGATTAACTCTAAGTAATCAACTTGTGTCAAATGTCCAACACGTGAATAAACATACACTCGGGTGTATATTGACTCCTTGAATGAGCCGGACAAATGATTCCTCAACATTAATGCATTCTTCCTAGAGGTATACATGTAGAGATTGATCGGAAGATTCACCAATAATGTTTTCGAGCGGATAAGGTAGTCATTTTCCTTAATGTTTATGTGGTTGATTTATAAGCGTACACATTGAGAGGAACAATAATCCGTGAAGATTTGGCAAAGGAATACCAAAGCGGATCATTATTCATGAACAATAATCCGTGAAGATTTGGTAAAGGAATACCAAGAAGCGGATCACTATTCATGAGTGCAACTACAATATTATGATAGTCATTATCAACGCCTGAGAAATAAGCGGAATAAGGTTTCTTGAGAATTTCGAGAAGTACTTCTTAGATAGTGAACCAATTGAGTCGGTAGGAACGGAGCATGAGCTTGAGTCTAGATGATCAACATTCGTTGGAGGTTGGAAGTACTCATCAAACATATCTTGAAACAATGAATCCCAAATAATGAATCCAAGTTATCCTTAGAAAGTGAAGCATTAGGCGTTGAAGGAGAGTCATATGACCATAATTCAAGCATCCATCGACATGTAGTATATACACTCTTCTCCCCTCAAAAATTGCATCGAAGTTGCCATTTTGATTTGAACAAGTGAATAAGAATATACACCAATGAGCGTAGATCCACTTGAGGTTGAAAGATCGTGGAAAACATGAAGCTTATTGATGAAGAATGTCGATGAGAAGGGTCATACACATGAAGATTTCTCTTCTTTTGAATATAAAGCGCACTGAAGAGTGTTAATACAAATAAACCGTAAAAACGTTTATTAATATTTTGCGATATCTTTGTGTTTTGTTGATAACATATATAATGTTGTCTTAAGTATAATTATAAGGATACATGTTATTTTTGTAAAGCATTTACATATAATCTTTAAATACAAAAATGTAGTAACAAAAGCATTTGTTGTAATAGTTAATTAGTATGGGTAAAAATCACAACCCATGGATCTTAACCCATACCAAAGAGACTTGATACAATGTATACTTAGATACATTGAATCTAAAAAAAACCCGTGGACCAACCCATAACCCATGACCCATAACCAAAAACACATGGGCAAAGAGGCGTTCCACGGATCCCTAGCTTTGTGCTAGCGGATCCCAAGTGGAAGGGATCAAGTGGGATCGTGAGAATAGTGAGAAATTTGCCTATAAATGAGAGCCATTTCTTCATTCTAACTCACCCTCTTCTTACTAAATCTCTCATACACTCTCATTCTCTTCTAACATATAGATCACTAGATCTAGAGAGTTGTTCTTTTTTCTCTATTTGTGATCCTCATATAGGTCCTTCTCTAAAGCGAGATCACGAGCATTCTACAAATCATCAAGCAAGGGGTCCTTGATTGATTTGTCACTCATAAGATTTACATGGCGAAGATCTTGTATTTGATATTTCACATATTTGTTGTGTAATAGTTGTGTTGGTTTGGTCCACCGTGCTACGGACTCGGTATCTAGCTTTGTAGCAAAAAGTGTAAACAACGTTGTGAAGTCTTCTCCGCCAAGTGAAGGAGTTTGTTGACATAGTGTTTGAACTCTCGAGTAGGTGACTCGGGAGTGGAGTAGGGCAAGGAAGGTGTCCTTGTGCGAACCACTATAAATCGGTTGTGTCATTTCTAATCCTTATCTTTATTTATTTGCTTGCATTATCATTAGATCTATCGTTCTCAACATCCATACGATTTCACATAATATCGAATCTAATGTTTTGAAATCAACTTAAAATCGGCAAAACTATTCAACCCCCTTCTAGTTTTCCACAAAGTACACCTTTCTTTTCTTTGAGGCAGGGCTGAAGTGTTATCTGGGCAGGCCATAATGATGAAATCTGAGGCTGGGAGTGTGAGCAGGCGTCATGCGAATGAATATCAAGATTGAGTTACTTGAACCCGTGAGCTATGAGATATCAATCCATTTGTAATCCATACTTTAAGCTAGTCCATGTAGTGAAGGATCGAAGTATACATGGCGAGTAAGGACTACACTAATATTACAAACTTGATTGCATATATTTTGGTTAGTGACATTAGTATCCAAACCCTTTGGGGTTTCACAGTCAACCTTGATTTTGTCATCGATGTGACTTTCCGGTAGGTATCCACTAAGTCCAACATCCTTAAACATTCTATCGAGCGGTATCCACTTATGGCAAGGTCTAGGATTGTTAGGAGCTTGTGCATAGTGAAAGACTTATCCTTATACCTAGTTTCCATAGATTTAGCAATTGGTATGCATCTGGCGAAGATTTTGGTTTGTTTTGCCATTATACACGATAGATGACTTAGTGAAAATCCTAGACTTAACGGGTTGAACCTTTGTATGAGCATTTACCTTATTTAGGGATTTTGAAAAACAATTATCATGATTTGCCTTAAAGATGCATTTGAGGAAAATTTGAGCAAGCGACTTGTTTGGATTGAAAATGATCTTGAGTTCTTAGAGTGATCTGCTATGGAATAGCTTTATTGAAACGCAACTACTCTTAGATACAAGCCAATCCCTAGTCTTTAGTTGAGTGTTCCTAGGTAATGGTTTAAAGCTGTTGGATCGATGTACTCTAACCAAACTAACTTAAATGGCTTGTTAAGGTTTAACAACCTCGGATAAATCCTAAGTTATTAACAATGAAAACACGAGCAAACTCTATTAAGTATCACGAATTTACTTAACAAAGCTAAGAAGAATAACTTTAACTTTAAGCGATTTTATTAATAACTCTAACTCGCTTATTATGCAGACTCTTTAACAACTCTAATAATATCGAACTTCTCTAAAACTCTAATATGTCACGTACATCTAATATCAATCTAGGGGTCCTTTTATAGGCTCGAGGATAACCCTAAAAGATTTACAATTCTTATCCTTATCGTCAAGTAAACAATACTTAGAAAGTTCTAGATAAACATAACTTTCTATCTTTAATCTAATACAACCGACTTATAATCTTTGCGATACTTTGATGATAAGCGATACTTTGACTTTTACTTAGCGATGCTTTGACTTCTTGCGATTGCTTTATCTTTCTGCGATGCTTTATTAATCTTGATACTTTAATCTTTTGTCCCAACAATCCTCCCTAACTTGAATTCTACTTGCTTGATTTCAAGTTCCTTTATAGATTAGCTTTAACATATGTATCTTCAAAGAGGTGTGACTTTATCTTGATTTTGTTTGGATTTAGTAAATCCAAGTATTAAAGAGTCGATCACCTCAAGTATATGTAATCGTTAGTAAGCTCGTAGTAAGTAGATTAATATAAGTTAAGTAGTATTTAGTTTAAGTAACATCGTGGAGGGCAGGAGGTCTTTACCAGCTGTATGCGATCCGGCTGATAGGTGGCGATTTATGTAAAGACTATAAATACTCTCTACCTTCAAGGTAGAGAGTTGGAGCTCATAATAAGATTTTCTTTCTCTAACTAAAGTTCCCAAACCTCTAACTTTCTCTCTAAAAACTATTGTATACGCCTACTTTGCTTATGGTTTGATGTGTATGTGAAATCCAATATGTTACAAATGGTATCAAGAGCCATGGTTAGATCATCTCTTACATATCTTTGGATTTCTAGTGGTTTTGAGTTTGAGAAAGTTTAGTGGTTTGCATCATTGGTTGATTTCTAGTGTTAAAGCTTGGATTTTGATTGTACTTTTATGTTTTGGATCATCACAAGTGTTTAGGTTTTGATTTGGAAGGCTTGAATCATCGTGGTTGGGTTGTTTTTGGATTGAAAAGTGTGTTTTGGAAGTTTTTCAAGTTAGCGACTTGGCTCTCGGTGTAATTTTCTTGGTAGCGACTTGCTTTGTAAATCTGTAGCGAGTTGTAGTGTATTGTGGTAGCGATTTGGTCCTAGCGACTTGCCTTTAGAGACAATGACAAAAATTCTGTTGGTGGAATCTCCACTACGGGTAGCGATTTGGTAAGGTAGCGACTTGCTTTCAATTTTGATAGCGAATTGTTCTTAAGTTTAGTAGCGACTTGGTGTTAGCGATTTGACCCGATGTGAGTTGCTATTTAGCAATTTGATCTCGTAGCAACTTGGTGCATAGCGACTTCTTGTCAAAATTCATAGCGATTTGGAACTTAGCGACTTGTCTTAACAACTTGGTTCTTGCGACTTGATTCAAGGAATCTTAGCGACTTGGTTAACGTTGTTTATGTCGGTTTTCTCTTGATTTAGTAAAATGCCGTGAAAGAATCTATTTCCGGTTTAATCATAGAGTTATAAAATCCGTGTAATCTTTAAACATGTCTACCATCGTACCTACAATCATCTCCCTTTGTTGCCGAGGATGTTCAAGCGGTTGTTTGGATACTCGTCCACCCGTGCAGCCAGGCGACTCGACTCTTGGGATCAAAGAATCGGTGTCTTGTCTTGGAAAGGAAAATGGGGTCAACATTCTCAAATCGATTGATGAAGGACCTTATCTGGTTGAGACTACAAGAGACATAATTGATCTGCTGCGGATGGAACTATGATTTTTGGACTAGGCAGGCCAAAGATGTATGATGAGCTCGATGATAAGGAGAAAAAGATTCGATCTTGATATCGGGGCTTAACATCGTACTTCAAGGTCTTCAAAGGATATCTACAAGCTAATCAATCACAACAACGAAGCCAAGGCGGTGTGGGATAATGTCAAGATGTACATGCGGTTACGAATTAACTATGGAAGGCAGAGAATCACAACTCTATGATGAGTTTGAGCACTTCAAGATGAAACCGGATGAGGCGTCTATGGTATTACGTGAGATTCCACAAGCTTGTCAATGACATGAGGAATATCGAGAATGACCATGCCAAACATTCAGTTGAACTCTAAATTTGTAAACAACATGAATCCCGAATGGCACAAGTTTGTCACTTACGTGAAGCTAACCAAAGGATTGAAGAATACAAACTATGAGCAACTCTATGCATTCCTTCTTGAGAATGAGAGACATGCTATGTTTGAAAAAGGATTCTTAGTCGGTTCAAAACCAACGAGGGAGAGACAAGCTCATCAGAATGATTCAAGCGCCCTACTCGAACATAGGAATCACAACCAAAGCATCACAAGTCATACCCATGGGTAATGGTAATCACAAACTCATTCCAGGCCAATGTTCAAACAAGGCGATCTTTGATGCACGTGGGAAACTTCATTAATCAGCGGCTCTCATGATCGGTCAAAACATGAACTCTCTCCCATACACCAACAACAACCTCGGAACATCATCTAATCTACTGATCGGGCCCTTTGTCGAGAGGCGGAAGGTTATGGTACAACTGTTCAAGAAAAGCAGTATGAACAAGGAAGAGGTGGAGTTGGTAGAGGTTTTCTTTGCCGTCGAGAATAGGGAAGGAATGGAAATCAAGGACAAATAAATCCGATCAGTGTTACAAGCTGTGGTGGTGAGGACATATTGCAAGCTGCATCACCAAACGCCTCACAATGCCAAGTACTTGAGGATAAGATGTTGCTAGTTCAAGCTCGGGACAATGGGCGACTTTGGATGAAGAGGAATTCTTGTTTCTTGCTAAAGGAATGCCAAGACATATGATCTTGATGTTGATGAGCGACCAATTCATGAGATTGGTCATAATCATCGAATGCCTTTCAAGTAGGCGATTGTGATGCATTTGACTACGATGTAGATGATGAACCTCTGCTCAAACAATCTTCATGGCTAGCATCTCACCTATGGTTTCTCTAAAAGTTTCATCACCACAAGTGGTCCATCCAAAGACAAAATCATTTACGAGGTACTTAAACTATCTGATGAAGTTGATGAGCAAAGATACATGACAAAGTACAATCAGCTGTAATTATTGAGTCGAGATATTGAAAATATGGGCCATGTCGATGTTGTCCCATATGATCAATATGTGAAACAAAGTGAAAGTGAGATTGTACCATGTGATGTATCTTATCACGATCAATGATGACTACGCTTTTGCGAATACTGCATGTACCCACGATGAGTGCATTATCTCTCGAACTTAATGCTTATAAAGAGCGTGTTGCTATTTATGAACAACGAGCTAAGTTTGAGTTAACCACTCGTGAGCGGAGATGGATGACCAAATCGTACAACTATTAGACAAAGTAAGTTTAGAAGAAGTATTAAAACAAGAGTTAGGGGCTGTTTGATAAAATAAACTGATTTAGCGCTGAATGATTTTATTTGCTGAATGATTTAAATGCTCTGTATGATTTAGTTTTGATTGTTTGATATCTACTCTGAATCGCATTCTGAATGACTAATATTTCGATTTTAATCTTTGATACGAAAACTATTTTTATAGTCATTATATGGATATAGTAGTATTTTTCTTTCACTAATACGAGAACCAAAATATTTGAAATATACAAGAACCAACTATTCACTTAAAGCGTATGCGTGATTTGTGTATTGGAACCTCTCTCTAAAACTCATATATCTCAACCTCTCTAAAACTCACCCACCCAAATCAATCCCTTTTCTCCCGTGGTCGGTTTCGGTGGCCGTCCAGATCTTTCTTGTATTTTATTTTCTCTCAATAAAAGCCTTGCTCTGGATCTGTCATCACTACGCTTGTGCCGTTGTTGTCGCTGCCGCCACCTGCTCAGTCTGCTCAGATCTGTTGTGGTCCGCCATCGATAGCTTGTTGTAGCCTTGGGTTTTGATTCTAGATTTGTTGGGTTTTGCTCTGGCTCCTTTTAGGATGCTTGGTTTTATCTTCTATGTATGTTTTCTGTACTTTGTGTACTTTTGTCAAGCTACATCTTCGTATGGTTGTGTCACCTTAAAGCTCACTTTGGTGATTCCCCCAACCCTTGTATGGTGTAGCTGTGGTCGGTCACAACTATTAGGGTGTATACTTTCTTTTGGCTTAACTTGTTGCCTCGTGTATTTTGTTTGGCAAGTCGGCTTCGACTTTGCCCTTTATGTTCGATGTAACATGTTGTGTGCAAATTTCTTCCATTTGTGAGGTGTGATATGAAATGTAATCTTTGTTCAAAAAAAAAAAACTTAAAATGTGTACGTAGTACATGCCTCAATACATATGCAAATCATTACTAATTTTGTCTTATGTGTGTCATTCACTCAATAATAAGAATTCTGTACTTTAAAAGGTAGAACATAACACTATAAAATGGATAAATGTAAAGAGAACATGATAATAAAATAAATTATAAAAGGGACGTGAATAACTGAATGGTTTAGGGACATTATTTGGTTGAGTCGGTCAGTGATATTTCACTCATTAAGAGGTGACATTATTTCACAATCAAACAAACTGTGTTCTTACCGTTACAGTACTAAGTACTTACCCATTCCATTAAGTGGCAATCAAACACCCCCTTAAACTCCTTACAAGAAAAGCTTTCTAAAACTGCTAAGCAAAAACAAGAACTTCAAGAAAATGTTAAAATGCTTAAGCAAGAATTCTGTGCTAAGGAATCAAAACTTTTGAATGATTTTTCTAATCTAAAACCTTGAAAAACAAGCTTGAAAATAAGTTATGCATACAAGGAAATACCATTCAAATGCTCACTTAATCACTAAGCACGAGTTTTAAGTGATAAGCATAGTACACCTTGTTGAGGAACCAAATCAGAGGTCATTAAAAGGCTAAAAGTGCTCATAAGGTAATCTATGATGGTAATGAAATCCTTAAGCCTGAGCGAAACCTAGTTGCGTTGAGTGCCGAGGAAGATAGAAAATTAGATGATGCATCTAGGGAGAAAATGAATAAAGTTAGATGATCTGAGATGTAAAAGAATAACATAATGATCAAACCCCATGATTACAAGAAGGAAAAGCTGGATCTCCTTAAACAAATTTAAGTCTCAAACGTTGTTAACACACGAACAAGTATTACGGAAAAGGGACTTAGATAAGCAAAAAGTGAAAATCTTGTTGAAACAAACCTCCCCTTAGGAAAATGCATGCGTGATTGTGTATCCTCCAAATACACCAATGCATTTAGTTCCTAGAACTATTGCCACTAAAGCAAGACCTTAATCGGTCAATATGTTATTTTCAACTATTTGTCGATTTTGAGAAAACTTGTAAGAAAAGGATCACACCCTGGGATTACCGAGAAGGAGAAAGGGGTTTGAGCAAACAAAGAATGCTATCTAAGCGAGTTCATGCCTTTCTTTAAACAACTAAAAGATCAATTTGAGAGTCTTAAAAGGGGATAGATTCGGATATTAAAGGAATAGAAAAGGAATTTGATGCAATGATAGTTGAGGTTAGTGACTATGAAAGCGAGCACTAAAATATAATGAGATTGAGAGGAAGAACTTGCATACATTGAATGAGACTCTTATTTACGAATGTATTACTCAAGATGTGTTTTACCTTTTTCTGAATTGTTCCATTAATGCTTCTCGATTTCATGAATTATCATTGCTCTGAAAGTCTCCATGATCGTGTCATTGAGCTTGAAAAAACTAACTCTAAAGCGCATGATAAAGTTGAGCAGGATGATCATGATAACTGGTAAAAGCAGTTTTCTAAATTAGAAGTTGAGCATCTTGCTTTGCAATTAAAATATCAACATACGAAAGAAAATGTTAAAACCTCAAATATCAAGACATCTTTGGATGTTCTGAATTTGATCGATTTTGAAATTAGCAAGCGTGATGAGCAGTTCGAGCTCATTGTATCACGATCGAGAAAGTTGAAAGCCCAAATCTCTCAATTAAAGGGTGAAATGAACAATGTGCGCTCCCAAATGCCTCCTCCTTTAGATTCTCGAATTCTCAAAATTTTCATCTACAAAACTTGGTCAATGCTTTACAAAAGGAAAATGAGAGTTTTCTCGAAGAAAATGAAAAGGTTAACGTCATTTCAATGAGTTATTTGAGTCAATAAAAGTCACTCGTAATAAAAATAATGAACAAATAACCCGTTGCAAAAGGAAATTGAGAATCGAAGAGTCGGGTAAAAGGGAAATGCCAATGACCAATGGGAGAATGGTCCATCAAAGGTGCATGGTTGTAATAAATATGCTTTGTCGTGAATTATGTTCCTCCTCACCTTAGGAATAACAAACTTGCCATTCAAACATATTTCTCATACCTTAAGGATAGTCTAGAATGTCTACGTGAGATTGTAGAAGAGGATAAGTTAGAGAAACCATTTGATAATGCAATTGGCCATGCATGCTTATATGCCAAACGATCTCAAGAACTTCTAGAATGCTTAATTACAATATGTCCTAAATCCCTAGGTGAGCAAGTCAACCCTTGATACTGTTCTATGCCTAATGCCAAGTATACAAATCATTCAATGCCCGATGTTATGAATGTGAACTTTAGTAGGCCTTCAAATAGTTCGAGATCCTAGAACCTCCGGTGTTAAGAAAGTGAACCTCAATGTGCCTTGAATAGTTCACATCGGCACATCAAAAGCAGGAAAGGCAAAAAGTAGCAAAACCAACTAATGTTCCGTTCCTACGGGAGTGTCGGTGACATTAAAGCGGCGGTCAAAGTCTCGAGGCAATACAAGGAATGATAGGGCCTCGCAAGCTAAGAATGTGCATTGTAAGAAAGTAGAAGATCACCGTAGGGAGAATTTGAATAAAGCGAATCGTGTTGATTCTAGTATTAGCCATAGGCATCTTGTAATTAATTAAATTCTAATACTATTTGCAAACCATGTAATGATGTACGCATGAATTACATTACTAATCATGAATGTGGTGTGAATGCTTTGTCTAATGCGGTCAAATCCCCGTTAATATTGTTAATGAAAAAATCATTCTAAGAAGGCTAAAGGCAAAAGCGAAAGAAAGTTAGAAAATAGTGGAAACCCAGGAAGACCATTTAGTAAGATAGGTTATCAATGGATACACAGTGGCCATAAGGTTAATCGAGACAATGCCCACTAGAAAATGGATGCCTCTTGGTAGAACTATTCCCTTAAGAAGTTAACATACTTTGAATAGAACAAATCACGGACACTAATCTTGCATCTATTCATAATGATTCCATTGCTTCTATTTACGATATGGATGTTTCTATTTTTGATGAGGGTGTTCCAATCATTGTTACTAACCAAATGGAACCCATTCTTGCATGGGGATCCCAATTATCTAGTTATCCATTATTATACATGTTCAGCTGCGGATCGTTCAAATCGTTAATTGGTACACGGACTCATTTGTTCAACATATATGTTGGAGACCGGTCATGGCTCATGAACCGTGAGTAAATTCATCGGGACGTTAGATTCGGGAGCGACCATTTTGAGCTATTATGGGTTATGGAGATTATGTGGTTGGTAAAAGTGTGATTTCGGGGTATATTATGTGAAAGGTCTTGGTGCAATATGTTCTCATTGGTCGATTACGTAATTCCGATCTAGAAGTGGCTTTTAGAAAACATTCTTGTTTAGTTAGAGAACTTGATGGTGTGGAATTATTAAGAGGTACTCGAGGTTCAAACCTATACACCATCTCTATCGGCGACATGATGAAGTCCTCTCCAATCGCTGCTTGTCAAAGGCTTCTAAAACAAAGTCTTGGTTATGGCATCGTCATCTCGATCACTTGAACTTTGGTACCATAAACAACCTTTCGAGAAAGGATCTTGTCGGAGGTTTACCCAGTTAAAATATGAAAAGATCATCTTTGCTCGACTTGCCAATTGGGAAAAAGCATGAAATATGCCCTGAGCCAAAACCCACAAACTACGTAATGGAAGTTCTTCATACCCTTCGTATGGATGCATGCGGACCAATGAGGTGCAAGCGATAAATGGAAAGAAATACATTCTAGTAGTTGTTGATGACTACTCTCGATTTACTTGGGTAAAGTTTTTGAGGACAAAGGATGAAACTCAGGATGTCATCATCAAACTAATCAACGACTTGAGGTTCGACTCAACAATACGATCGAATTGTTCGAGCAGACAATGGCACGAGTTTGTTAACAATGACTTAATTAGGTTTATGAAAGTGTTGGAATTAGTCATCAAAGAAGTGTTCCACGAACTCCTCAGCAGAATGGTGTAGTTGAAGAGCGAAATCGATCTCTTGTAGAAGCCGCAAGAACAATGCTTATTTATTCAAAGGTTCCAATGTTTCTATGGGTGAAGCCATTGCCCTTGCTTGCTACACCCAAAATCGTTCCTTATTCACACCTCTCATGGAAAAATCCATATGAACTTATTCATAAGCGAAAACATGATCTATCCTACCTTCATGTGTTTGGTGCCTTGTGTTATCCAACGAATGATGGTCAAGACTTAGGAAAATTAAAGCAAAGGCATATATTGGAGTTTTGTTGGTTATGCACCAAACAAGAAGGGTTCTGAGAATCTACAACAAAAGAACCCGAAATATCATGGAAACAATTCACGTTACGTTCGATGGTGACCGGTCATATGGCTCTGGACAATCGATTCGGACCCGCACTTCAAAAGCAGTCCCATTGGTTCATCCCTTGCCAAATTCCTCTCCAATGACTCCATATGTACCTCCAGTGAAGATGATTTGAAGAAATTGTTTGATCCGATGTTTGATGAACACTATGAGCCTAGTGCTAATGAGCTGTCAATTCCACAACAGAGGCTGCTCATATCCACAGTGAATGAAGTCAATCCTTGGTCTCAATATCTCTAAGTCGAGCGCTGCTGCTGATCACTCTGTGTCATCAACAAATCATCAATCTTGAATGTACATCATGGAGCATTTACGGCATCAATGATGAAGTTAATCCCTTGCTACTCGAAGATGCTCCATTTGAAAACATATTTGCTCACAATCATCATCGAACCATCTCTTTCGGAGACATCGACTCTTCTACTTGAGTCCCTCAACAATGACCACATGAACACCTCGAGAAAATGGACTCACGATCATCCATTAGACAACATCATTGGAAATCCCTCGTCCGATATCCACACGGAAACAAGCGGCAACCGATGCCTTATGGTGCTTCTTGACTCCGTACTCTCTAAGATCGAACCAAAAGATGTTAAAACCGCCATGAATGAAGGCAGTTGGTTCAATGCTATGCAAGAAGAAATTCATGAGTTTGATTGACTTGATGTATGGGAATTATTACACTCCAGTTGTGCTATGATCATTGCTCTAAAATGGATCTTCAAAGTGAGACTTGATGAGCATGGTGATGTGTTAAAGAACAAGGCTCGATTGGTTGCAAAAGGATACCGTCGAGAGGAGGTATTGACTTTGAAGAATCATTTGCTCACATTGCTCGTGTCGAGGCAATCGAGAATCTTCTTGGCTAATCTTTGCAAGTAAGAACATGGTAATCTATCGGATGGATGTAAAGGCGGCGTTTCTTAACGGAGATCTTAAAGAAGTCGTCTCGTCGACCAACTGAAGGCTTTGTGAATCGAGCATCCTACTCACGTTTATCGTTTGAAGAAGGCTCTGCGGTCTAAAAGCAAGCTCCAAGGGCATGGTATGATACATTATCAAAGTTTCTTCTATCTCTTGGATTGACAAGGATCAATTGATCGTACATTGTTCACGAGAAAGTCGAGCAAACATTTAATTCACGTTCAAATTTATGTTGATGATATCATCTTTGCCTCGGTGACCCCAATAGTGTGACCGTTTTCAAAAGAAATGGGTTCTAAATTTCAAATGTCAATGATGGGACAAATGTCAATTTTCTTGGGATTACAAATTTCACAAAGTCCGGAGGCATTTTATAAATCAATCTAAATATGCAAATGAGATTTTAAAGAAATTTGGATTTGATTCTAGTGACCTGTTGACACTCCCATGATTGAGCGTACTAAACTAGATGAGGACCACTCGAGGATCATGGTAGACCAAACAAAATATCGTAGTATGATTGGATCACGATGTACCTCACATCTAGTAGACCCGGACATCTTGTTCGTTGTTTGCATGTGTGCTAGATACCGGCTAAGCCTACTAAAAGCACCTTGAGCGGTTAAGCGGGTCTTCGGTATCTCCAAGGAACCATCAATATGGGACTTTGGTACCGAGAAGGACACGGTATGTCACTAATAGCCTATGCGGATCTTGATCATGCGGGATGTCAAGATACTCGTCGAAATCGTCTGGAGGTGCTTTCGGTTTTGGGTGATAAGCTTGTGAGTTGGTCTTCAAAAAGCAAATGAGTACTTCTATTTCCTCTCTGAGAGGTGAGTACATAGCCATGTCATCTTGTTGTGCTCAAATCCTATGGATGAGATCCCGATTATCGACTATGGCTTTGAATTCAACAAAATCCCTACTGTCTTGTGATAATAAAAGTGCTATTGCTCTCATGCAACAACGTACAACACTTTCGAGCAAAGCACATCGACATTCGACATCATTTCATCGGGAACAAGTTGAAAGCGGTGTGGTGGAACTTTACTTTGTGAGGACGAATACCGGTTAGCGGACATCTTCACCAGCTCTTCCTAGAAAGCGTTTTGAGTTTATACTTCACGACTTGGTCTTAAGAGCCTGGCAGGAAACACTCAAGCGTCTTGAGAGGAAGAAGAGGGTAAAGGTTTTCTTCATCTATCTCTTGTATATATCTATTCAAAAAGCAAAATACAAAATTACAAAACCTTCAAAAGAAAATAGAAAATTATAAAACTTTCAAAAAAAAAAAAAAAAAAAAAAAAAAACTTGAAAATTTGAAAAATATTGTCTTTGTGTCATGTTTTTTCTATTCGAAAATATCTCGATCTTTGTGATGTCATTCAAAAGAATGACACGGGACTTTAGATGTTGTTGAATTTAAAATATATATATATATATATATATATATATATATTTTTGGGAGAAAGAGAAAAAATGGTTTATTGTCATTTCGAGGCAATAACCGCTTTTCAAAAGAAAGAACGAGCCATGCTTTATCTTGGTTGTCAAATTTAATGCTCTGATTCTTTAAACAAATCCTTACTATCTAATGAAAACTAATTGCTTTGAAAAATAACTCGGACTTTATTTTTTTTTGGAAATCATCTGGACTTAAAGTGTGTCAAAACATCTATCTCTAAATCAACAACTTAGGTCATTGATTGAGGGGGAGAATGATTTCAATTAAATTAAAAAAGTTATGTGTCATTCAATTGTTTTCAAAAGATATTCATGCATGTTTAATCAATGGAGTCCAAAGTCTCAAAATCTTATCCTTATCGGTTAAAAACGCTTTCATAATCAAGTCACAATTCTCCTTAAAAGCTTTCAAAATCAATTTAAATCTCTGAGAGATCATAAATCTCAAATGATTTGATAATTGTGATCGGGGAGAATTTGTGATTTAAATTGGTTTAAGGCGATAATTCGATAAATGGGTTCATAAGTGTTTAGCAAGTTTTCCTCCCACATGTGACAAACGATTTCAAATTTTCCATGCACATGTTGAGGGAGAATCTATCTTAAACCACAAGATCGAAACATGATCAATTTGTTTTAATGTGCGATCTGTTCCCTCTTGTATGTGCAAAACTATTTCAAACCTCAAGGCATATATTGAGGGGAGCAAGCTTATGAAAACCGCATCCTCCCTATATGCTTTATTTACTTGTTTTGATCGGGAAGTGATGTTGATATCTTTTAGAAAATGGTAATCAAAAAGTTAATTCTTTCTCTTGCCTCAAGTGGGCAAAACAATTTCACTTGATGCACATGTTGAGGGAGTTCGTGTTCTAAAATATCAAAAACAATTCGGTACAAAATGCTTTGATAATATATCATAAGTATCGGATTGATTTTCAAATGGTTTTCAATTGGTTCCAATGGCGGATGAACAATACCAAATAGACCGACCAACTTTACTTTATGTATGGTGATATAAGGATGATAAGGTTAGGTATTTGTTCCCATGATCCTTGAGCCGGAGGGATCTACCGAGGACAATCCACTAGATAGTGTAGAAGTCCTTTGGTATATTGGAAAAAAGGAGAAAATGAGATGTGGGAAAAGTGCGGACTATGGTGAACTAGTCTTGGAATAAACCCAACAAGGTTCTAGTTATGAAGTCTCGGTAAGCTTGAAGGGTTGAAGAATGAAAAAGAATTAAATGTGAAAAGGGTGAAAAGAAATAGCCTCCATTTATTCAACCTTAGAGGCGGAAACGGGTTGATTCATATCTCTTGGTGGTTACCAAGGTAACATCGGTATTGAAGACAAGGCGTCATGGACCCAGTGACGCCTTTGCTACATCTTCCCAAACCACTCAAGTTCCTCTTAAAGGGCTTGTTTCATTCTCACGGGGAACCTACATAATCTATCGACTTTCTCTTAGAGATTATTGATATTGAAGAGACCCTCTCCACAGTCTCCCACAGGAGACCAAATGTGCACAATTGAGTCTAGAGCCACGAGATCATCAATAAATCTCATTAGGACACGTTCAATGAAGACTCTCTGTTTCACACAATGTGGAAAGAGATTATATCTTGAGTCCTCGCATTATCCTTGTGGTATTGCGGAACATTCGAGTGATATGTAAACATATTCACAATGAAGATGGAAAGCCTTGAGTCAACATCAAACAAGCTCTGGTAGGTGGCATGTGAGATCTATTCAATAGATCAACCATGTGACAACAACAGAAACAATGGGGCGATTCAATCTTTTGAATCAATCACGGTTCGAGTTATGGATTGTGAGATACCTTTGAAAAACCGGTCATTGTGCTTAAAAACTCTTTCTTTAGCACATCATCGTGTACTTATATTTCAAAATAAAAGGTGTTTATGATTGATAATTGATTTTCATCAAAACCTTCGTTGTATTGCAAAACAATTTCTATTAAGCGATACGATTGTTTTCGAATCTCTTCTTATCAATCGGTGAATCTCAATTATTGGTTCGCTCACTCCGTGTTGTCTTCTTTGAGGCGTTCGGTTTGAGCGGCTAGAACAATGCTGAAACCTGTCAAGGAAATTCTTGAATTATACTTGATCACAGGCGATGCTTGTCTTGATCAGCGAGGAACCGTGGGCCGTGTACCTCAATTCAACAAAAGTGATCAAAGACACTCTTGTGTGCTTTATTGCTAACGGTTTATGCGAGGAACACCCTACGTTCTGGTGATCGAATGGGCGGTCAATCCATAGCCGCATGCTCACACAACACATTCATTTCCAAAGAAATCATGATTAGTGCATCAATGACTACGATATTATCACTCCATGCTTACTTTCTGTTCTTTGCCAATATCGTGAATCAGAAAGCTTCCGCTACTCGATAAGAATATATCATGATCCGAATGTGAGCATGTCGGTCCGAAAGTCACAACATCACATTATACCAACACCACAATGGATGAGTCGAGATTGATGTTTGCGATGATCTCAAAGCGGCTCAAAACTCATTATCACATGGATCGATAAAAGGACCTCCACTTGGATTAACCAAACATGCAATGAGAAGAATCAATGACTACGAGCTTGAACAAAGTACTACACCAAGAATGCAAGAACAATTTTAATGTAATATCATTTGTATTCAATGTAATTTTAGTATATGTTTGAGGTGACCTCCATGGGGAGATTGTTAGGATTTAGTAAATCCAAGTATTAAAGAGTCGGTCACCTCAGTATATGTAATCGTTAGTAAGCTCATAGTCGTAGATTAATATAAGTTAAGTAGTATTTAGTTTAAGTAACACCGTGAGAGGACAGACGGGTCTTTACCCTTGTATCGTGATCCAGCCCGATAGGTGGCGATTTATGTAAAGACTATAAATACTCTCTACCTTCCAAGGTAGAGAGTTGGAGCTCATAATAAGATTTTTCTTTCTCTCACTAAAGTTCCCAAACCTCTAACTTTCTCTCTAAAAACTATTGTGTACGCCTACTTTGCTTATGGTTTGATGTGTATGTGAAATCAATATCTTCTGATTTTATCTTTGTAGATTCCTTGCTTATATCATCATCAAAGTTGTCTTTATCGTGTAATTCTTTTAGCATCAAGCGACAATATTATATATTTTACGCAACATTGACAATCTCCATCTTTTAGCAACATAAGACAATTTGTACATTTAATTCGAGTTAAGTTTAGGTCTATTCTCATCACTTCGGTGTGTAAACTCACGTGAGAGGTGAATCATTGAAAATTTAATGGATTTGAGTTCTCTTTACTAAAGCCATTAACTACCTTAGTAGCCAAATGTTTTGATGTATAAGATCATGGTACAGCGATAACCATATGATTTTAGCAAATCATCACTATCAACATATTTGAGTTGTCTTTACCAAAAGTGCCCTTTTGGACTAGTTAGTTCTTTCATCATGGTGAACTAATTACCATATAATGGTTTTTCCACGACCTTTACCACAAGCCATTTTCTTGTGGGCTAGCCAACTCTTCACATTACGATATGGTGAGTTGATTACCATCCAACTTATTAGCAAGTTGTCAACTAAAAGCGGATTTGAAATATCTTTACGAGCCGTTTGCTCATGGATTAGCCAATCCTTTTGTAACCATGGTGGATTGATAACCTATTTGTATTACCATCTCAAAAACCAATTATTTCGTTTAAACTTTGTTTCAAAACATTTATTACTTAACAAAGTTTTTCAAAATCGATGCTGGTTTAAAAGCGCAAGCGATACTTTGAATAAAATCTTGTTTGATCAGCGATACTTTGAGTAAAATCTTGATATATCAAAATTTAATCAATTAAGATTCATACCGTTATTCATCATCATCGGCAATTGTAGTCCATCGATAAACGACGATGACGGACATGTTATTTCATTATCTTCTTCTACTTCCATTCCATGCTCCGGCATCCTCCTCATAAGTTACGGTGTAAGAGGATATCTTCTATCGGCTAACATGTGAATCATAATTCCATCTTCTAGCTCTAGAACATGTATTCAGATTCTTCAAAGAATCTCCACTAACAATCTCCCAATTCTCTTGATTCTTCCAAATTTCGTTGATGCTTTGTTCTTGATTTCCCATGCGGTTGTGAGATCTCAAGCAATACTAAACCAACTCCTTCGATGGATTTTGTTCAAAGTAATCTCGCACCACATGATATAAATAAAATAAATCCACTCTATCTATGATGTGCAATAAATCCCATAGCCTATTGAACACTCTTAAACTTTCATCGACTCTATGAAACATCGGATAACTTCCATCTTTGGATTCTACAACTTCAAAAGCAACAATTTGAGATCATTCATTTCATCTCGGCATCATCATAGAATACTCAAAATCCACTATTCTTAAGTAATTCTTTAGTTCATCATTAGTATCGGATCGTAACTCAACTTTCTCTTTCTTTGATATTTGTATATCTTCAACTTTGGTTTTTCTTTTTCTTTTAAGCTCCTTTTCTATCTTTTTCTTTCAAGCGGCATCATCTTTATAATATTTGATGCTTTCAACACTTTTCTTATAAGCTTCCTAACAACATCATATAATTCTTTCATCTCAAAATAATTAAACCTCTCGCAATCCTTTATACCCTTGACTTTTTAAATAAGCCATCATTGCATTTACATCTTTAGCTCGATTTGGTCTTCTTGGCATAAAAAAGCAGGAATAGGTAACTCTAATGATTCATCGACTTGACATTCAATTCCTTTTGCAATTTCTTGTTTGCTTCTCTATTACGAGCTTCTTCAATTTCCTTAGCTTCTACATCTTTAGCATTTAATTCTTCTTGAAACTTTCTATTTGCTTCCTCATTCATAGCAATTTGAGCAGACTCTTATACGTCTAAAGTAGGTTTCTTTTCTTCTTTGTCTCTATCAACTTGCCTTTACCTTTATCCTTTGGATCAATAATAGCTTGAGAAACTCTTGGTTGTTCTCTTCTTGCACTCACGGAATACTAACACCTTGGTCTGTGATAAACCTTGCAAAATTACAAACAATGGTTTCATCATCACTTGCGGTATGTATAGGATTGAGAGTATCGACTTCCTTTTCGGTATAACCACGAAGGACCGACTTCCTCTTCAAAGTCTAACACCCTTGGTGTAACCAATTCTTGTCGTAAGTTCTAGTAAAGCGTTACTTTGATCGGTAGTACCTTGATCATCAGTGCTGAACTTGAACATCAATAACTTGTTCTCATTACTTTGAATAACACATTTCTTGATTTCTTGAGTTGAACATAAGCTTGATTACTTTGAACATTTTCCTACCTTGATGCTTTGAGGTTCATTCTCCTTAACATCTTCTTTCAAATTCTTTTCTTCTAAATTCCTCCCAATTGGAATGAAGATTGTGTTGGATCCTTTTGACGTTTGTCTTCTTAAAGCGCCTTTGCTCCTTCTTTTTAGATTTGACCCAAAGGCGATGATGTTGAACCAATGGCGGACAAAATTCTTGAGTCTTGAAACTTGAGTTTCAACTTCTTGTCTGTTTCGCTTGAGCATCGAGTTGTTTTCTTAAATTTGACTAACTCCCGTGTCGAACATTGAATCCAGGCTCAATAACATCGGTTCTACTAAAAGCGCATAACTAATTGGCGATCCGGTAAGAAAATCGATAATATCATAAAAGATTACATTCGCAGGTCTTGTCTAAATTAGCCACCATGTTGTGTTTGGAAGCGATATTACGACCGCCATTGATGATTATATGATCACGATGAAATAGAACAAATAATATAGGTGAAAGTGAGAGAAATATGGAAAATATTAGGAGATATCAATATGAGAGGAAATTCGAGAGTAGTTATTTATAGGTGAGATTTGAAAAATCACGACCCGTAATAACTAAGTTACCGTTAGGGTAGTTTTCCTCAATATGACCTTTGGAGCGATGCTTTGATAAGATAAGCGGACACTTTTCACGTGTGCAATACTTTCCTTTGCAGTACTTTCCAAGCAGTACTTTCATAAAATCAATAATCAGTACTTTTCCATTCTCTTCCTTACAATACCAAACACTTTATAAAACAGAAACATCCTCCCCTCAAATAATGCATAGAACTATACTTACACTAAATAGTCCTCCCCTTAAATGTAGCTCAGTAATTGATCATACCAATACTCACCACCAAGTGATTGAATCTTGAAACATCAAAGCCTTTGGTGAGTAGATCAGCTACATTATCATCTGTATGCACCTTGACAACATTAATGAGCCTATGCTCATAACAATCTCTGATAAAGTGATGCCTAATCTGAATATGCTTTGTCTTGGAATGATAAACTGGATTCTTCACAATGCAAATTGTACTCTCATTATCAATATTGATAGGATTATGCTTGAAATTGAAACCATAATCCAAGAGTTGATTCTGCATCCACAACACTTGACCACAACGACACCATGACCGCATATTCGACTTGGTTGATGATGTTCTTTGCAATTGTCTGTTTCTTGCATTGCCATGAGACTAATCTTCTTCAAGATATTGGCATCCACACATGGTTGATCTTGTCATAGTTATCACTGCATAATCACTATCGGAAAAAGCTTCCAAGTGAAAGGTGAATCCTTAGGATACCACAACCCCAACTTACGTTGTTGTTTCAAATAACTAAAAATTCTCTTTCTTGCATTCATATGAGAAACTTTTGGTGAGACTTGATATCTTGCACATAGACAAACGACAAACATAATATCGGGTCTTGATGCGATGAAGATACATAAAACGACCAATCATTGATCTGTATAACTTGACTTCAATTTGGTTGTCCATCTTCGTCCTTGCCCAATGAGTTGATATATTTAATAGGTGTAGTAATGGGCTTCATGTCATCAAAATTGAACTTCTTAAGTATCGGTTACATACTTATCTTGACTTATGAAAATTCCTCCTTTGGTAGCAACTTGAAGTCCCAAAAGAAAGTTAACTCACCCATTGAACTCATTTGAAATTCTTTACGCATCAATTTGCTCAAACTCCTTAACCATGGACCTGTTTAGTAGCTCCAAATATGATATCATCAACATAAACTTGTACTAACATGATATCCTTCTTGTCACTCTTGATAAACAAAGTCTTATCAATAGCTCCTCGCTTTATAACCATGTTGCAAGAAAAAGGTGAGAGCCTTTCATACCAAGCTCTAGGGGCCTGATGCAAACCATACAGAGCTTTGACAACTTTGTATACTTTGTTTGGATGTTTAGGATCCTCAAAACCAGGAGGTTGTTTGACATATACTTCCTCTGTAATCTTGCCATATAAAAGGCACTCTTAACATCCATTTGATAAACACGAAATCCCATATAAAGCAAAAGCAAGAAAGATTGAATTGCTTATATCCTTGCTGAGGAGCAAACACTTCATCATAATCAACTCATTCTTCTTTTTCGTAGCCTTGTGCAACTAACCTTGCTTTGTTGTTAATAACATTCCTCTTTCATCTCTCTTGACTCTGAACACCCATCTTGTACCAATGACCTTCTTACCATCGGAAGATCACATAATACCCAAACTTCTTGAAGTTTGAATTGAAGCGATTCTTCTTGCATAGCTTCAACCCAACTGTCTTTAGTCGGTGCTTGAGCAATATTCTTGGGTTCCTCTTGAGAGATAAAGCAAGTAAACAAGCATGTTTGATGGTCCTTATGATTGACTGTTACGTTTATAGACAAAGCTAAGTAAAGCATTATGTGGTTTAGTAAAACTCTTAGCTTTGTGTCTTGTCATCACTCCAGTAGAAGGACCAATGATTTGATCGGTAGGATGATTCTTATGAATTCTTAAGTTTGGGCTGTGGAACTCCATAGGTATCATCAATTAGTGAAATCGGCATCTTCATTGGAATCGAGAAAATACCTTCAACTTCAAACTCATCATCGATTATCTTCTAAGCCGGGCATAGTAGGATCATCAAGTCATCCAAAGTCTTTGAAGCCGAGTGCGGTGATGCTTTGGTCAAAATCTTGTCAAAATCTTGTAAGAGTATTCTGCAATTTTGTTCTTTTTCTTTTTCTTCATAAGCTCTTCTTTGATCATCGGTATAAGAATGTGCAAAACATCTTGAAGAAGCATCGATTAAGTTCTTCTTGAATAGATTGATCCTCGGCAGACAATGAGGATTTTGGCTTATCGATACTCTTCTTTGGTTCCACGATGATTGGTTCTTCATCGAGAACGACATCGGGACTAATATGAACTCCATGAACAACATCTTGTAAATCTTCTTCATTGTATGTATGATTGATTTTCTTCTCTAACGGTACATAGTTCATAGAAGGAGTTAAAACTTCAAGATCAAACATCCAATCGGGACCTTTACCCTTCCGATTGTCTTGATCTTCTAAAACTCAACATGAAGACAATCTTGAACCTTCTTAGTGACTACATTGTACACTCTAAAGCCCTTACTTGTTGGTACAATATCCCAATAAAAACCTTCTTGACTTGCCATCAAACTTACAGTTATCAATTGTATTCAAAATAGTAAGTGGGCATCCAAAAGGCTTCATAAATCGAATGTTGGGTTTGTTGCCCATCGACAACTCATAAGGTGTCTTCATCTATGGCTTAGTAAGCGATACTACATTAAGTACATAGCAAGCGGTGCACGACTTCACCCATAATTGAATAGGTAGTTGTGAATACGCTAGCATGGTTACGGTGCTTCAATCAAAGTCCTATTCTTTCTCTGCAACACCATTACTGTTTGTGGTGTTAAGCATCTTGAACTCCTCTTGATTCCTTTGTTTGCACAAAATTCATCCATAAGCTTGTTCTTGAATTCGGTTCCATTGTCACATCTAATACCTCTAACCTTGAGTCTCAATTGGTTTTCAAGTGCTATTATGAAGTCGAATAGCATCAAAAGTATCATCTTTAAATCCCAAGAAAATACTCAATTGAATCTCGCAATCATACGTGACAACTAAGCGTACTTCTTCTTGTTCAAACTTATATGAATCTGAGGACCAAATAGATCCATATGTATGACTCAATGGTTCTCCAGGTCCTTTCCTCAAGCTTCTTGCATGAAGCTTTATGTTGTTACCCTTCTTGCACGCCAAACGGGGTGATCATTCTTGTAAGTCTTTGAAGGTAAACCTCTAACTAAATTTCCTTTGACCGGTTTGTTGATATTCTTGAAATTCACATGGCCCAATCTTCTATGCCATTGATGTGCTTCTTCGGATGTTGCTTTGCCACCAAACATGTGGCTCTCCCATAAGAATGAAGACTTTTCATATCTAGACTATACACATCATTAGTTCTTGGTATTCTAAGAACTACCAAGCTAACATCAACAGACTTGAACTCGGGGAAAGGATGAGACATGCAATGTCGATGAATAACACGGGATGCTTTTATCACAATTTGAGAGACCGACAATAAGTTGAACTTGAGCTCCTTCACATATCTAACATTCTCAAAATCTATACGCCACCTTTGATGGTTCCTTTTCGGTAATTCTTCCTCCATTGGAATCATTCCCAAATGCAACTCGTCCTCCACTAATAGATCGAAAATCGTAGAATCTCCTTGTCTCTATCATGCTTCGAGCAACCACTATCCACAATAAGATGATCTTTAAGCTCCTCTTTTGGGTTGCCCTGCACAAAGATTTAGAGAGTTAGTTTCTTTTAGGAACCCAAGCCATTCTTGACTTGTGTTCCCCTTGTGGAGTTACAAACTCAAATTCTTTGAGTATGTAATTCCCTTTTTAAAAACATGATCCGAATTATCTTTTGATTTTAGCATGTGGATTTTCAAAACTTTACGGATTTTCAAGAACTCTCTTTGCAAATTCATTCTCTTTTTCTTGTATTATAAAACATCGATTCACTTTTTGTTGAAAGTATTGTTTGTCCCTCTGCGTACTTTCTCTTAACCCATTCGGTTTAACACTTGGTTCTGTGATCTAGATTCCCTATGTGAATTATAATACCTTCTAGGTTGATAATAATGAGATCTCCTAGGGTTCTGTTCCATGCGGTGTTAGTAGTACCTTGTTTGAATTGAGCGATCTTGTGGGAAGGTCTGCGCTTGTGAAATCTTGGTGATTTAGAAAAAGGTCTTCTCGGTGAGGGTACCTATAGTGCAGTGAGAAATTGTTGTGATTAACCCTATTTGAATTATTCGCATGGTTTGTTTCTCTAGGTTTACGGTTGGCGGACACTTCTTTGGAAATTTTCTAAGGTATTACAGTGATGTTCACAATCCTTGATTAAATGATTAGGACTAAAGCACACAAAACACGAGTTTTGACCCATACTCCCAAAGTGACTTTTCTATGTCTATGACTAAAACTATTTTGCCTTCTAGGTGAATGATTGAACTGTTTTGACCAAAGTTATCCCAAAAGGTTTAGCGATCTTGTTTTGAAAAGGTTTTCTGAAGGTCTTGCTTGTGGGCGATACTTTGAGTTGAAGTCTTGCTTGACTTTGAACATTGTTTTCAGAGTTTCTTTTGGGGTTTCGAGACCTAGATTGACCTTTAAGTTTCTTTCTAAACTCTAAGTTGTCTACTCCAAAGCGAAACATCGGGTCTTATAGGTTGATGACTACGATGGGATGTGGGACGACATGATAACCCTTATCTTTCTTATATTCTTGAGGTGGTTCACAAATTGAATCCTCATTACTAGATGTGTCTACATAATTAATGAGTTCATCATCACTAGTGGTTATATCCTCTAGGTCATCACCAGTTGTTTCTCTTCTATGTTATCAAAGTCCATACCAAAACCTAAGCGGTTCTAATATAAGCTCTTCTCATTTTTGAACATAAGTAACATGTGATGAGACGATTCTTTCGGGCATCAAACTTTGCTAACAAATCATCTCTTTCCTTAGTTAATTTCTCTATTTGACAATTTTACAATTTAGTTTCCATTCACTTAGTTTTAGCGGTAATCTTGTTGTTCATACTTTTCATTGACCATTTCATTATTTTCATGTGTTAAAATTTTGGCTTCCATTGACTCTAAGGTTATTTGATAACCGGCTACCTCGAGACCTAGCCCTAACACAATTATCTCTTTCAATCACATAAGCGCCAAGTAATTTTTGATAAAAATCATGACAATTCGAGCATACCTCGAGAGATAGGGTGAACTTGATGAAGTAGCCACCATTGCAAGTAGAATAGGATCATCTTCACTCTAAGCTCCAATCAAATCCTCCAAAACCATCTCCAGTTCCAAAGCGGCATGATCGGTTTCCTCATCAAAGCGGTGCTCGGTCCAGTTCTTCTTGAATCTACAACCGCTTCTTCCATGCTACCATCTGATGAGGTCATTGGTTCATCATCAAACTCTTCCTCGGTCAACCTCGATAAATTCTCTTGAGCAACCAAAGCCTTTGTTTGATGTAATAGGGATTTCTTTTAGCTCCGACTTTGGTTTCTCGATCATCATGTTTGCTTGATACTTAGCAAACACGCACTCCTTGCAAAGTGTCAAGTATTTTGACAATTGAAACATTCAATTTTGGATTTGTCAAAGTGATTCCCTGTTTTGGTTTGAAGTCAATGCTCTTTCTGTTTTCTTCATGTACTTCTTGATCCTTGCGGTGATCAAAGCAACTTGCCACGATATCAATTTATTCTAAAGCATCCTCTTTAATGGGAGAGATCTTCTTCATAAATTACGGGTAAACAAGCTTGCTATGCAAAGAAAGAGCACACAACTTCATCCGAGTGCATGGTAGTAGTTGGTGGGGCTTGTTGAGCAAAGGTGGGGAGTGTAAACAACGTGCTTTGAGCAACGTTGCTTTGAGTAGGAGAAGCGGTACTTTTGGTGGAAATCTTGCTCCTCTTTAAGATGATAGAAAAGCAATCTGTGAGATTTGGGCTGGTTTGACCATTCATCTCATGCTCATACACCTTTAGATGATTTTAGAGATCATCAAAGTCCATAACATCAAACTGGTTATCCTCGATCATTGTAGCTATCACATGCCATGATGATGGCGGACTCATAAGAACTTGAGATTAGCATCTTCAAGCGAAACTTGTGCTTTATATAATTCCAACATGTTTAGGAGATTTTGAAATCTATCATACGCATCATCAAGACTCTTTCTTTCTGTGGTGAAAGTTTCAATGTTGCTTCAGCAGTTTACGTGCATCTTCTTAGAAGCTTCATTCCTCAAATCTTGTCTTGAGAGCGGCCCGGTGCTTAGCATCTTAGCATCATGGAACTTGAGAAGATGACCATACGGAATGGCGAGACAAGAGAATGTTGAGTGCCTTCTATTGATTCCTTAATGTTCTTCTTTGGTAAGGCGCCTTAGGTGAATTGGGTTGTCCGGGAACATCAATAGTTTCGGAACTTCTTCATTACCATTGACAATTACATTCCATAGAGCATGGTGCAGTAATGGCAATGTCTTGCCTCATCTTCATACACCATAGGTCATATTCGCCTTCTTGATGGCGGAATCCTCATTGAGGTGATGGAAGGTGGTGGAGCAATCGGTCGACATCTTTGGGTTTTAGGGTTTCTTCTTAGTCGAGTTTCCACACAAGCTCGATACCACTTGTTGGATCGATGTACTCTAACCAAACTAACTTAAATAGCTTGTTAAGGTTTAACAACCTCGGATAAATCCTAAGTTATTACAATGAAAACACGAGCAAACTCTATTAAGTATCGAATTTACTTAACAAAGCTAAGAAGAATAACTTTAACTTTAAGCGATTTTATTAATAACTCTAACTCGCTTATATGCGAGACTCTTTAACAACTCTAATAATATCGAACTTCTCTAAAACTCTAATTATGTCACGTACATCTAATTTCAATCTAGGGGTCCTTTTATAGGCTCGAGGATAACCCTAAGCGATTTACAATTCTTATCCTTGTACGTCAAGTAAACAATACTTAGAAAGTTCTAGATAAACATAACTTTCTATCTTTAATCTAATACAACCGACTTATAATCTTTGCGGTACTTTGATGATAAGCGTGCTGACTTTTACTTAGCGATGCTTTGACTTCTTGCGGTACTTTATCTTTCTGCGATGCTTTGTTAATCTTGATGCTTTAATCTTACGTATCCGGCCAAAAACTACTAGCGATGCTTTGAAATCTCGTAGAATTCATCACCCTAGGTCTAGCACCTAAAATTCCATCTTTTGAATTTGTGCCTTCTTTCTAGCCATTTCTAGATAAGAGTTCTTATACAAGTCATTCATAGCATTTTACTAGGCAAGTAAGGTGAAGTGGTGGTTTTGTCAAAACTTGTTTCGCATCAACTTGGGAGGCAAACCGTGTTTTGAAAATTTTGGTCGTTCGGATCTAAGCGCATTCGGTTGTCTAATACGGTTTCCCCAAGATTGATGGGTTTTCAAACTTAGTGTTCACACTATTCCTGTTGTTTTACGGCTCATTTTTAAGGCAACAATAGCGAAACTCTTTTCACGAAGTTGAGCTTTGAGTTCATCAATTTTGCTATCAAAGAGTTTGTGTGTTCCATTGACCTTGTTATAGCTTCTTTGTGAGTCACTTAGTTCTATGTGATACATACTCAATGACTCCTTTTCCTTTAGTAATTTGGCCACACAAACCGCTAATTCATCATTTCTCATTTGAATATCATCAATAGCATTAACATTAGAATTACTTGTAACCAAATTACTTTTCACATGCATATTAGAAATATGTTTCTTCAAATTTTGATAGTTGACTCTTTGTCTTGAAGTCGAGCTTTCAAAGTGTTAATTTCAAAAGTTCACGAATCGAAGTTAGGATTTTTACATGGTTTGTTAAGTTGAAAACTTTCTTCATTACTCGTATCGCAATTTCAAGTGAAATGCAATGTTTTCAAGTTTTGAGAATTTGTTTGAAAGTTCATCAAAGCCTTTTTATCAACCATATCATTTGTTTTGAAATTATTAGACTCGACCTCAACCAAGGAACATTTATTAGAATCATGTTTAGCATTAAGATCGGTATGTTTAGGTATATTAGCGGATGCACTATGTTGAGCAGTTAAGGGTACCTCATCACATGACACTGTTCATTTATCATGTCGATATTTGCATCCACATCATGTGTAACATGAGTTCTTGAACAATTCGTTGCATCATTCCTTGTTGTCTCTTATTACGCATTCAACAACACGGATTCTTCAAGCGATACATTACCCGACTCATCACAACATACATCATGACACTAGACTCTCATCTATTATTTCATCTTTCGAGTAACTTCCTCAATATACTTCTCCACATTGTCCATGAGATGGATAAGTGTCTCTATGAACACGCCAATTTCTATTCAGTGTGTCTCTTGAAAGACATTTCGAGTCATGTCTTGATCATGTCGATGTAAATTCCCCAGCGATGAATGGTGAAATTGGTTGTGGATCACTTGTAGTGCAGACCTTTGGAACTATCCTTTTGAACCTTTTCTTTATCAAGTTGTTGTTCCAATTGTTCTAAGTTCAACAACAAGTTTCTAGTCAGTGTAGGTAAATCCTGACGGAAGATGGCAATACATGTTCGTTCCGTTGTTGTGGGTAGAAGTAACATGAGGTGAGAGTGAAGTTGTTGATAGGGTATAATGCTACTTTCCTTTTGCATGGCACTCTGTAGCACGAGCAGGTGCAAATCTTTCTCATTGGACTCAGAGCATGAAGAACTCAAGTCATCATTTATTGATTCCATCATACATGTAATTCGGAATAACTAATATTCTCATGGTTGTCCTGACATCATACAATTTAAGTACTTTTGAAATCCTTTGGGTCGATGAGTGTAAGACATGATGTTGTAGTATACGGGATTTTACAAATCTATGATTTAAACCGAGAAATAGATTCTTCGCGGGATTTTACAAAATCAAGAAAAAGCATTAAGCAATGACTAATAGAGCGTATTAAGATGGTGATGGATCGTCACAATGATAGAAAATTGTGTGTTAGGAATTATGATTGTTTGTAGGATTAGCATTCTCCTTGTTCTCACGGTCTTTTGATGGGTAGAAACGGCGAAAAGCAGATTCTGGTTCAAAGTTATAGCCGTTTAAAGTTTTGTCGGGAAAAGTCAACAAAATGCACTGATGGAATGGTCAAACCGCTTCTAACTATGAATACAAGTCGCTAGGTATAAGTCGCTAGATGCACAAGTCGCTAGAGACAACTCGCTATGAAGACAAATCGATGGTTGACAAGTCGCTAAAGAACAACTCGCTAAGTGGGCAAGTCACTGAGAAACAACTCGCTAAGAGGCCAAGTCGCTAAAGAGCAACTCGCTATGAAGACAAATCGCTATTTGACAAGTCGCTAGACAGATACATGACAAGTCTCTAGTAAGATAAGTGACAAGTCTCTACCAAAATTAAATGACAAGTCTCTACCAAAAATAGGCTACAAGTCTCTACCGAAAATAAGTGACAAGTCTCTACCAAAAATAGGCTACAAGTCTCTACCGAAAATAAGTGTCAAGTCTCTACCAAAATAGGCTACAAGTCTCTACCGAAAATAAGTGTCAAGTCTCTACCAAAAATAGGCTACAAGTCTCTACCGAAAATAAGAGTCAAGTCTCTACCAAAATAGGCTACAAGTCTCACAGAAAATAAGTGTCAAGTCTCTACCAAAATAGGCTACAAGTCTCACCGAAAATAAGTGTCAAGTCTCTACCAAAATAGGCTACAAGTCTCTGAGCGGATACATTGAATCTGGACATAACCACAAGTCTCTGAAAAACATAACCACAAGTCTCTCACGAAGAACATAACCACAAGTCTATCTGAAGAAAATAACCACAAGTCTCTACGAATAACATAACCACAAGTCTCTACGAAGAACATAACCACAAGTCTCTAAGAAGAAATATAACCACAAGTCTCTCTGAATAACATATTCAAAAGCACCACTTTCAGTCAAAACAACCCAACCCACTGATTCAAGCCTTCCAAATCAAAACCTAAGCACTTATGATGATTCTAAACACAAAAGTACAATCAAAATTCAAACTTTAACACTAGAAATGATCGAATGATGCAAATACCACTAAACTTTTCAACCCCAAAACCATATAAAACCACTAGAAATCCAAGAACATGCAAGAGAGATGATCAAACCATGGCTCTTGAAACCATTTGTAACATATTGGATTTCACAAACACATAAACAATCACAAATATGGGGCCTACAATATGAGGTTTTAGAGAGAAATTGGAAGATGGGAGCCTTTCTAGAGAGAAAGTAAACAAAAGAAAGAAGGTTAGATTGGTGAAAGGTCCACCCTCTACCTTGGGAGGTAGAGGTATTTATAGTTACATACAATAGGTCCTCCTAACGGATTGTGGATCGAGAATACGGTGGGTAAGGGCAGTCCTTCCTCCACGGTGTTGCACTAAACTAAACTACACTAATAACTAACTAATAAACTAACAAATAACGTAACTAACGATATGTCTCGAGCTAACTTATGCTAGATAAAATTTGGGGTGACCGATACTTCACTATGGAATTTCTAATTCCTAACAATATAACTGCCTATTAGCTCACTATAGGAATGTTAAAGGAGCCCCAAAAGTGATTTTAGACGTTAGATTCTTAGATGACTGAGGTCATGTGGTTGTTCCTTCTATACCCTGATTCTTAGATGAGTTACTATTTCACTTTAAGATTTTGTCATGTGCGAGTCCAAGTTTGAGGATGAATTGGTTTGAAAGAACGTTTTGTTAGTATATTAAAGGAAGCCTTTGTGTGTATGTTGTTCACTTCCCTGTTGCATGTGGATACAATTATTTGTGTAAGATGTACTTTCGTTTACCAAGTCCAACAAGTTTTATTAGATTATCACATCAAGTAATTGTTTTGCTTTTAGGAATGTTGTGTAAAATGGAGTAAAGAAATTTGTCGACCTCAAGATTTGCTAATGCTATCAGCTACAAAAGGCGTATGAACAGTTAGTAACCATGAATCTACTGTGTATGCTTTACATGTTTGTTCTTTATGTATGATTAAATATTTTAAAGTTCTCTTAGCCATAATATTGAACATGAACAAACTTTTAGTATATAGTTATCTAACATTGTGGCGATTTTGGCGAGGAATCGTGGACATTTCATCCAAAAGGAGTGCACCTTACAGCGATGGGTTATACTTTATCTTTCTCTCATATCCCTATAATCTTGGTGGTGGATCCCTTATGTTTTCATTGTTCTGCTGCCTTTGTGCAAGTGCATTAGTATATACTTGCACTATGGCACTATGTTTTCATTGTTTTGTTGCCTTTATAATGTACTTTATTTGTATTTTGATTTTAGTGTTTGTACTAACTATGTGAATTTGAGTTCTCAACAGTATTTCACATAATAATATAATCTTCACGATTAAAGCGATTAGGAAGTAATAGACATTTGAAAACACTTGGATTATTTTTACCCATTTGAACCCTTTCATTGTTAGTTGGTTTTCGAAGTTAATAGAAGGAAATATCCATATGTTTGAAAGCTTCTTCTTGGCTCTCATGTACCCATAAAAGTAAATATATTATTTGGAATACAAACAGATTTTGTAGTACGTCTTTAAAAAATAGTTAATTTGATTATAAAAAAACTTATATCATAGTGATTGATGTATTGAAGGTAATTAGCTCAATTCTGCAAGCTAAAAGAGGATACTTTATTCCGTCATCAAGGTGTGTTCAACAATAAATTTGTAAGCAATTTTAGTCTGAATAGTAGTAAGCACTTATAGGATATTATGTAAGCAATGTTACAGGAAAGCAGTATATCGTTTCTCAAAATAGACCTCGCTTATGTTAGCATTCTATGTCTTAACATTGATGCAATCATCTGATTTGTATATAATGAGAATGAAATACCAATTTTTGCAATGGATTATCATACACCTTCTAAGATTATGACAGATACATGTGTGAAGTAGTTGCATATTTTTCTCCATAATTTGATTATAATATGTTTCTTTTCTTTGATATTTGCCATTGATAAACTGATTCTATATTCTTTGGCTGCAAATGGCAAGATATATCATATGGACATCGATTACAGTAATATCCTTTGGTCCATTCCAAGCGGTCCACCAATATATGATGCACATCAATCACATAATTTGGAAGATGATGACATAATTCCTCTAGAGCAGTGAGAATAACTTCTATGTAGATTATGGAGATGATTGGCAACTTTACATTCATTACAAAAGCGCTAAAGCGGTGAGCAATTTCATTTTTACGTGCTTACTCTCGTCATATTTATTTCCCACAGTGTGTCCTTTTGTCGTAGCATCGGAAGAGAAATGCACGAGGTCGGGGCGGTGTGCCCGACGATGAACAAGCGACCTACTATTACTCCTACATGTTTCGATATTGTTAGATAAAAGGTATGTATAGACTTTAGCTTTCAACAATTGAGGTCGTATTACCTTTGTCGAGAAACTTTCCTACTTTATAACAATGACTTCATATATTACGCAGCAGGGACTTTAAGTTTTATGGAGCTTGGCATCACCGAAAATGGATAGTAAGCAAAGGGAATACTTCAAGAGAGAGCGAAATATGGCTTTTAAATAAATTCCAGCAGCTAGACACCCGTAATTTTCATGCATGGAATTTCCGAAGGTAATGACATGTATTTGATGATATATATTGAATTGGCGGATTGTACAATCTAAATGGACCTTATTTGTTATGCACATTTCAGATCCATAGCAGAATTGAAGAACATACCGGACAAGCAGGAGCTAAAATATACTACAGATATAATAGAAACAAATTTCAGTAATTATTCGGCTTGGCATAATCGTTGGTATGACCATCTACTATTTTCTATACCAAGAAACGATATTTTCTATACCAAGTTTATTTCATTTCACGCAATTAAAATCAATTATAGGGTTGTTTACATAAAGTATTGCACCTTTCCATTAAAGGTTGGGTCATTTTGTACTCTTGAAATTTTAATCTAGCATAAAATAAAATCAAAATTATGTATATAACAAATTTATTAACCAGATTCAATTATTAAATGACCCAAAAACTTTAGAAAGCCATCTTTTAGTGACTGTGAGTTTCGACTTTAAGCTCTCAATTACATAATAATGCTGCGATGAAAAGTACCTGTAGTTCGATTCACATCTTTACATGCTACATATTATGAGGAAATTACAGGTAGATTTTATAACTGTACTACTTTTGAATATTTGATTTTACTTTGTAACTTAGCAATCCCCTGGTTTCAAATTTTAATCGTCCTATCAAAATCTTGGTTGGGTGGTCATAGTTCACAAATGTTACAATACCACTTTTCTTTTTTTCAATGTTTCGAAACCCGGTTCGACCCTGCTGGTTCGACGAACCAGTTCCGACTTAGATAACGGGTAAAAAAACCGGTTTTAAGAATGTGACCGCGGTCTTGCACATTTCAATAATTCGGTTGGGTTTGTCATTAAATCTTTATATGTGTTCCACATTGCTTTTACAAGTTTTGGAGGCTTTAAAAGCTGTTTAGCGAGTTTTATGGTGTTTTAAACACTTTCTATATGCTATTTGGACGAGCTTATATCTTTGTTTCATGACTTTTATATATTGTTTGGACATTGCCTTTACATGGTTGTTTGGAAACAAGTTTTGCTGACAATTACATGTTCTTTTCTAAAAGCAATTACATATTTGTATGTTGTTTTTTACATCGATTGGCAATATGACCATTTTAAGGGTTTGTATCTTTGTTTTTAGAGCAATTACATCTTTGTTTGGACGGTATATATGCTTTACTTTTTAGTTCCTAAGAGTTAAATTTTAAATGAGACTATAAGTGTGTTAAGCAGTATGAGCATCCTCTTTTATTCGGGATATTCTTTGCAAGTCGAATGGTCTAATTGTGAAACTGATCATAAGCTAATATGGTACTAGGAGTTTTATAAGGTCTAGCTGATAGAGTGAAGGTGTATACACTTAACAAATAGATAGTAGTAGTACTTACTATTAGGGAGAATTGGCCTAACAAAACAGATTTACTGATGGGGTGTATTCATAATTTATTTTTGTCTGTGTGAAAAACCTAATTACAACTATCATAGATGTGCGAATAGAAGAAATATCCTTTTTCTTATGTCTGATGCTTATTTACTAGCTTATAGACTTCTAATTACATAATTTCGAATCGGTCATATTAAAGAGCAAAACATAGTAGGGATGCAGATTCCAGAAGTTAAGATTACTCTTCTGTAAGTGATTAAGATTACTCTTAAATATATATTCTATTTATCTATAAGATAAGCATTATAATATTATTAGAAAAACTTATGCATATCTGTTGATACAATTTAGTATAGTTGTAGACAAACTGGGAAAACACTAAAGTTTATCTGTTAGCATAATTATACATAAACTTGGACTACCCCAACGTCTATAAATACTCAAACAAATCAACAGTTTCTTCCATTCCATTATAATTTTCCATATTTCTTTACAGGTTTCATAATGACCATATCTTTCCTTAAAGAAGTCAATTCTGAAAAAGATAGATGGACTATCAAAGTGAAGGTTGTTTCTCTATGGAAACAATATTACATTAACACGAATCCACCAATGTTAGCAAGCATGGATATGATCTTTAAGGATGAACAGGTATTTATAAATTCACAATCTTTTTTAATTTTATCCTATAATTCTAAAATAACATGTTATTGTTATTCAAAATTGGGATACTTTTTGAGCTTATTGTAAAAAACATAGGGTACTACCATTCACGCTACAATAAGGGCTGGATTCATCTCAGATTTCGATAAACTTTTGCAAGAGAACTCTGATTTCTTGATTTCAAACTTTAACGTAAAAAAAACATTGATGGTACAAAGTTAACACCACATCAATATAAGTTACACTTTGTGAAAAAAACAAATGTTCGACATTGCCAAGAATTTAACATCAATAGTGATGATGATGATGATGATGGTTTTATACATCTTTCCAAGACTTCAACAATACAACATTCGACCTGACATATGCTTCGGTATTGTTCCTTTTGTTAAACTTTTTCCATATATGAAATTTATAAATTGTTCATTCTAATAGTATTTTATATCTTTTTATAGATGTGATTGGTCGTTTGATTAATAATAAAGATATACTTGATTACGAATGGAAAGAATGGGAGTAAGAAAAGCGACACGGAATTTGAACTACATGATTTGAAGTAAGTCTATATAAAATTAGATGCTCTTATATCTATTTTCCTTTAATAAGCGTCTGAAAAACGAAGCATATTTTTCCCACAGGCGATACAATTCGTTGCATCTTATGGAATGATCTTCTTTGAAAAGTTGCACAAATATATCAAGGATAATGAAAATTCAAAAGAACCAATAATTGTTTTAATCATTATGGCAAAGTACAGTTCCTGGAATAGTAAGTGTATGAGATTTTCGTTTTATAAATATGTAAAATATCGATGTTGATTTAAGTTAACAAATGTATGCAGATGTTACACAAGTTTCAAATTGTTTCTATGGAACAAAGGTACTTATCAATGATAATAATCCCCGAATCATTGATTTTAAAATGAGGTAACTGTTATAAATGAATACATTTAATATTTTTCACACATATAAAAAATAATCAATAACTATTTTTTTTCCAACAGCTTCTTAAGTACCGAACTTGCTGGATCTGAAGATACAAAAATACAATTCTCAACAAGTGTTGTCTACAAAAATCCAGAAGACTCTTATACAAGGTTTCCAGTAAAGAATGTTGAAGAATTGTATGAAATTTCTGAGGTAAATTGTAAAACATCAAATCTACATAAAATTACAATGAATTGTAAATCTAACATTCTAACTTTTTAAATAACAGCCAACCGGATGTGTTATAATGGCAAAAGTTTTGAGAATTGTGACTGATCAAGGATGGTATTACATGGTTTGCAACAAATGCAAAAATAAAGCTCAGAAATAGGAAACAACAAACTGTTACAACTGTGACAAATGTGATGAAGAAGTATCAGATGTTTATCCAAGGTATAAATATGTCATTAGTGTACATTTAATTTAATCCATATCTTACTAATACCATATTTAATTTTGATAGAATTAAAATACAAATCCGAATGCAAGATGAAACAGGATCATCTTCGTTTTGGTTATTCCAAAAAGAGGTATGCAAATTGATTGGTAAATCTCCTGGGTACCTAATATCAAAAGCAAAGAAGGTTAGAATCTCAAAACTTGACATGTTATATGAAAGAGTAAACTGCAAAATACATCCCTGTGGTTTACAGTTTTTGAGACCTTACATCCATGTCATAAACTATTGGCTAGTTACATCCTTCGTTAATGACGTTAGCCATTCTACATCCACAGTCACTAACTCCGTTAGTTTTCTTAGATTAAGTGCTAACGGGAGAACATTTTGGTCTTTTACTCATCTGAGGGATGTATTTTGCGACTACTCTTTTACATATAAGAGGATGTATTTTGTAATTTACTTTTATACTTTTTTTTTTTTTTTAATTCTTATTATTATTATTATTATTATTATTATTATTAGAGTTAACTATTTATATAAAAAACATTTTGTCGAAAATATTAAAAATTTCAAAAATTTATAAAATTCCGAAAATTTTATAAAAAATTTATAAAAATTCGAAAATTTTATAAAATATTCGATAAAATTTTATAAAAACAAATTCCGTAAAAACATGTTTTCAAATTTTGTTTTTAAATTCCGTCAAAAATTTTGTTTTATAAAATATTCGATAAAAAAATTTTAATTCCGTTAAAATTTGTTTTTAAACTTTTTCCTTTTACGGAATTTTTATAAAAAATTTCGACAAAAAATTTATTTTTTCTTATTTGAATACTTTTTGTGAATTTTTATTAAAATTTTAGACAAAAAAATTCTTTTCTTTTGAATACTTTTGACGGAATTTTTATAAAATTTTAGACAAAAAAATTTCTTTCTTTTTGAATACTTATTGACGGACTTTTTATAAAAAATTTCTTTTTCTTTTACGAATACTTATTGACGAATTTTTATAAAAATTTTAGACAAAAGTATTAAAAGAAAAGGAAATTTTTGTCTAAAATTTTTATAAAAATTCCGTCAAAAGTATTCAAAAAGAAAAAAATTTTGTCTAAAATTACAATAAAAATTCGACAAAAATATTCAAATAAGAAAAAGAAATTTTTCTCGAAAATTTTATAAAATTCCGTAAAAGAAAAAGTTTAAAAACAAATTTTTAACGGAATTTAAAACAAAACTTTATCAAAATATTTTATAAAACAAAATTTTAACGATTTAAAACAAAATTTAAAAACAAGTTTTCTGAATTTGTTTTTATAAAAATTATCGAATATTTTATAAAATTTTCAGAATTTTTATAAATTTTTATAAAATTTTCGAATTTTTATAAATTTTATAAAATTTTGGAATTTTTTATAAAATTTTCGAATTTTATAAAATTTTGAATTTTATAAAAATTTTGAAATTTTATAATATTTTGACAAAATGTTTTTATATAAATAGTTAACTCTAATAATAATAATAATAATAATAATAATAATAATAATAATAATAATAATAATAATGAAAGTGATGTTTTATAATAAAAATATATATATATATAATAATAATAAGAAGAAGAAGAATTAAAAAAAGTAAAGTATAAAGTAAATTGCAAAATACATCCTCTTATATGTAAAAGAGTAAGACCAAAGCGACCCAAAAATACATCCCTCGTATGAGTAAAAAGACCAAAAACCCTCCGTTAGCACTAATAATGAAGAAAACTAACGGAGTTAGTGACGAAGGATGTAGAATACGGCTAACGTTTGGTTAATTTGGAAAACGATGTAACTAGCCAATAGTTTATGATGAGGATGTAAGGTCTCAAAAAAGTAAAATTGATAAGGTGGATGTATAAATCGAAGACTCATTCGTAAGTCGGAAACATTTATCGAGAACAATGGCGTATAGTCCGTATTCGGGTCGCGAACCCGACACTAACAAGCCCATTACGAATGGGCTAATCGATAACGGTTTGGGCTCACGAAAGCCCAAGTCCATAGTTATTTATGGAATAAGATATCGGATACCTCCTAACTTTGGAGATAATCATTTACCAACCGACTTAGGCGGGATCGCCGAAGGTTGGGGAACCTGAAACCAACAAGGATTTCGTGTGTATATAAAGGGACCCATCCTCATTAAAGTGCGATCTAAAACCTAAATCTCTATTAACTCTAAAACCGATTACTTACTCGCATGGGAGGATAATCGTGGGAGACAATCCCGATAAGCCTAACGGTGTTTTTCATTTACTTAATGCGCGGTCTCAAGCATCAAGATTCAATTAGTGCGAGCAGGGTCAAACAACAAGGCATGACTTTTGTATCAACAAGTGGCGCCATCCGTGGGACCTCACTAAGAACTAAGAACTAGAATGACAAAGCAAGGAAATCAAAACCGGCGATCGCATGGTGACATACATGGGAAGAAGCGACAAAGTGGGTCGGTTTCTAAACAAGCCTCCGGACAACCAGTAGCTGCTAGAAACCAAGGATCGAGGCCCAGATTTGGTCTTCCGGCGGTGGAACCACGCTCGGGGACAACCAGAGCCATCACAACCACCTGGCGCGAGAAGGTCCACGCGCTCCTTTTACCACTCCACTCCAATCGGTGCTAGAAGCGGACCTCACAAAAGCACCAAGCGCCTTTTGGCGAAAAAAAGGTGTAGTGGTAGAAAGCAGAACCCTTGCTACAGAAGGGTTTGCTAGGAATTAGCGCCAAGTGATTTCGTGTCTCAAAACTACTGAAACCTTGGCTGCTCTCATGGAAGAGGAGGCTAAAAGAGGTCTAGTCGGGTTTGCATGCCCGACTCGACTTGACCGGAATATGAGATATCTCCGCGTCATCGGAAGGAAAAGTGCGGAAGGATAGCCGACAACCCAGATTTACGAGTTGGGAGGAGAGTTGAGAATGATGATGAAGCGGACATGCGGTACCTTGGGGAACACGAGCAAGATGGACGGCGTACCAATGTCCACGCTAGGCTTGGCAGCCGAAGGGTCCATGACAGACTAGGACGACGGTACTCTCCAAGTGTAAGCCCAAGTGAAAGTCCTTCAGTGGAAACTACGAGGGCGGTCGGGCGTAAGCGTCGAAAGATGGAAAACTCGTCCTCTGGTAACTCCTCGGACAACGAGGATAGCGAAACCGGACACTGGAAATCCTGGATAAAATATCTCGATCAGGAGGAGGAAGACATATCCCTTCCGTGGCGCCGCCAAAAGTAGATGCATTCACTCGGCGTATCATCGATTTCTCAAAAAAAATAAAGGCGCATGCCGCTAATGTGAAAACCTATGATGGAGCGGTGATCAGGACGATCACCTAAAATTTTGAATCGGCCGCCACCATTGGCGGCCACAACTTGTGTGGTGCCACATGTTCAATTCCACACTAGTGGGAAGCAGCGGCGGTTGATGGCTTCAGCGCGAAGCATTAATGGATTTGAAGAGTTGCGAAGGCGTTTCGCCTAAACTTCACTCAAAGGAAAAAGTCGCTAAAAACCTGTCGAACTCGCCGGGTGAAAGCAGCGCCGGGGAATCCTGGCGCTTATGTGGGCGCTTCAAAGATGAGTGCATCTGAGGTTAAGGCATGCCCGAAGTCTTGAAAATCTCGGGGTTCATGAGCGGCATCAATAACCCGAACTCATCAAAGGTTGAGCGACAAGATCCCCGAACCTTTGATGAACTTATAAACGCACAAGGTCCTTCATCGAGGAGAAGCCGCTTGGCGGAATAGCAAGAAAGGCTATTCAAACTATCGGTCACGGGAACAACCTCGGAGACAATCCAGCGACGGTAGCAACCGTAACAAGAACTACGCGGCGGGGGCGGACGGGATAATGATAGATATACCCGCTAACGAAGACTCCAAAGGAGATATTCGCTACGAAGGTGCGAACTTCCAAGACCCCACCAATCGCACCCGGAGGATCGGGCGTGGGGAGTGGATCTGCGACTATCATGGACGGAAGGGCCATACTACCAATGAATGTCCAAGCTGCGCCAACTCATTGATAAACTAGTAAAGAAAGCGATTGGACCATTTGGTTAAAAACATCAAGGAGGGCAAAGATAAGCAAAAAGCGGGAATAAGAAAGAAGTACCCAAGGATAAAGGTGACACCATCTACATGATACAATCATGGCGTGAATAACTAAAGAAGATCGACTAAAAGTTTTCCGTGGAAGTGAAATCTCTTTCCCCACCTTGTTGCGGACAACGCGATGGTAAACCGCTCACCATTGAAATTAATGGGGTCATGATATCCACGCATGTATATTGATGGAGGGCGTCTGCGGACATAATGTATGAACTTTGTTTCAAGCATTGCGACACGAGATCTGTGATCGGTTAAGCCCTGTCACGGCAGCGCTAAGCGGTTTCTGAGGAGAAAGATATGGCCTATGGGACAAATAAACTTACTAGTCAGCGTTGGCGATAAGGAACACTCATGACGACTGGATGAATTTTATGGTGATCAAATCCCCCGCCATACAATGGCATTATCGGAAGACCGGGGATATCGACCATACGCGCGATGTCGTCTGACACATGGGATGCTCAAATTCCCGGTGGAAGGAGGTATTGTTACTCTACAATGCTGCTTGCACCACCTAGAGAATGTAACACGATTACATGTGAGGCGGGACGATTCGAACAGCGCGCACCTAAAGTACCAAACCTAAGGATTGCAATTCATCACGACTACCGGATCAAGAAGTATCGCTTGGGGATCGTTTGTCGATAAAAGCGAGGCGGCCGTGTCTTGTACTCTTGCAAAAGAATCGGATATCTTTGCATGGGAACCAAAGCACATGACCGGTGTACCACGCTCGATTCTGAGAACACAAGTTGAGAATCCGACAAGGATACTCTCGATCGTCGAAGAAGCGCGACCGGGCTCGGGCGCGCACAAGCAGTCTGGCGGTGCACAAACTTGTGGGCCGCGGTATCATCGAGAGGTCTATTACCATGGTGGTGTCCAACCCGGTGATGGTCAAGAAAGCGATGGTAGTTGGAGGATGTGCGTGGACTTCTGAGATCTCAACAAGGCATGTCCACAAGGCGCTACCGCTACGAGATAGGCGGAAGATAGAGTCTTTGTGTGGATACCCGCTTAAATGCTTCCTAGATGCATACAAAGGATACCACCAAATCCGGATGGCTAAGGAAGGCGAGGAAAAGCGGCCTTCCACACAAGCCAGGCGTCTATTGCTACACCAAAATGCCCTTTGGCTTGAAAAGCGCGGCGCCACCTACCAAACGGTGGTAGACAGCGCATTTGAAAAGCGGTGGGCGCAACCTAGAGGTTTCGTGGACGACCTGGTCATAAAAAGCCATCCTGAGGATGAATTGGTGCGTGACATAGAGGAAACGTTTAAGACTCTGCGAGATATCAACATGAAGCTAAATCCTAAGAAATGCACTTTTGGCGCTACAGAAGGCATGTTCCTTGGATATTTGATAGAACCCGATGGCATTAAACCGTGTCCAGAGAAAACTAAGGCCGTCATCCAACTTCCTTCACCACGCGTTAAAAAGTCCGATCCCTCAATGGAAAAGCGGCGGTCTAAATAGATTCTTGTCGAATCATCGAGACAAGTCACTCCCTCTCTTCAAAACACTCGAAGTGCATAAAAGGGAGATTTCCATTTGGACTACGGAGGCGGAAGAAGCCTTTATCTAGCTTAAACAACACTGGCGGCGCTCCCCGCTCGTAGCACCTCGACCGGGGAAGAGTTAATTATGTACTTATCTGCGACTCATGGGCGGTCGGTATGATATTCTTGACGGATAGGAACTCGGTACAAACACACGGTGTATTTTGTAAACAAAGCGCTCAAGAAAGCGGAGATTAACTATAGCGCCATGGAAAAGTTGGTCCTAGCATTGGTATTCGCCGCCAAAAAGGCTGCAAGTATTTCAAGCGCATCGATAGCGGTGATTACGGATCAACCTATCAAGCAAATCATCTCCAAACCCGCGCATCGGGCGACTACGAAGTGGGCGTGTTGCTAGGTGAGCACAACATCTCCTGAGACCACGTCTTTGCGGTAAAAGGCGGATACTAGCGATTTCATCATCGAAAAACGAGACGATGATGCACCCGCGCAAGCAAGAAGGAACTACAAGATCCATGGATCTTGTTCACGGATGGATCTTCATGCGTGGATGGGTCGGGAGGCGAGCCTCATCCTCACAAGTCCGGAAGGAATGGAATTCACTTACGCCTGCGTTTTGAATTCACGGCGACAAACAATGAGCGGTATGAAGCCCTAATCGCGGGACTACGCATTGCGGCTCGAATGGGTGTCACGCAACACAGGCGAATGTGGATTCCGGCTAGTAGCCAACCATGTGTTGGGCGATGCGTGGCTAAAGAAGAAAACATGATCAATACCTCGACAAGACCAAGTCACTAATCCAAAGTTTCGACGGGTTTACAATCAGCGGGTTCTAGGGGAAAATCGAAAGGCGGATGCACTAAGCAAGATTGCATCCACAAGCTTTGCCCACTGTCAAAACAAGTGTTGGTGGAAGCGTTGAAGAGCAAGTCCATCTCGAGATGGAAATATCCATGGTAATAGAGGAGGAAGGTCCTCGTGGATGACACCAATAATGGAATTCATAAGCAGGCGTATTGCCCAGAGCGAAGGAAGCCGAAGAATACGGCGCACAACATGAGAGGTTTGAACTTGAGGCGGTATATTATATCGGCGCTCCTTCCTGCAACCATGGCTCATTGTGTCGGCCCCTACAAGCAAATTATGTACTCCGGAAATTCCGGCGGATCATGCGGCATGCATTCGGGACCACGGTCCGTGGTGGTGGCGCGCGCTTCTGGTCGGGATACTATTGGCCCACCATGCCGTGATCGCGAGACTTAATAAGAAAGTGCGGTGTTGCTCGGTTCGCGAGACCGTTCCACGCCAACCACAGCAGGGCTAACACCTATCACGGCGCCATGGCCATTCTACAAGTGGGGTATCGACATTGCGGGTCCCTTCCCGTTCGGCGGGAGGATTGAAGTTCCTCATAGTGGCCATAGACTACTTCACCAAATGGATAGAAGCAAAGGCGGTTGTAACAATCACGGGCAATCGGGTGAAACGCAACCGTTTGGGAAAATATTGTATGCCGCTTTGGATTACAGGAAATCATCTCGGACAACGGAAACAATTTTGTGACAACCCTTCAAGGGTGGTGCGAAAAGTTGAAAATCACGCGACACCGCGTCGGTTAAACACCCGCGAACCAGCGGCTTGGTCGAGCAGCAAATCGAAGTGCGGGTGAAGGAATGAAAGCTTGTTGGACAAGCATAAAGGAAGGTGGGTGGAGGAATTATCGCATGTTACGTGGGCGCACCGTACTTCAATCAAGGTTAGCACGGAGACACTCCATTTTCTACGGTCTATGGGACGAAGCCGTCATACCGGTGAAATTGGGATGCCAACTATTCGCCTTGCCGAAGTCAATGTTGCAACCAATGACAATGAGCGGCGTGTCGACTTGGACCTATTGGAGGAAAGAGCGAGCAGCGGCTATATGTGAAGCAAGAGCTAAGTCAAAAATGAAGGGATACTATGGCTAAAGTGCGAAGTGTTTCATTCGAGACCGGCGACCGTATACCGCGCCAATGATGCGAGCCCGCGAGAAGATACGAGGAAGCTTGGACCGAAATGGGAAGGACCCTATGAGGTCGTTGAAGCATTAGGAAAAGCGGCGTACAAGTTGCGTGACATGGATGGTCGTGAGCTACCACGCATGGAATATCTGCAATCTCAAGCGATGTTATCTCTAGGAAAGGCCACGGCCCAGCCACGGACACTCTCGCACTTTAATATAGGGCTCAAATAAAAATCCGTGTATTTACATTTCGTTTACTTAGGCAAATGTCTTATTTATTTACTTTCACAAAAACTTGCAAGTATTAATAAAGCGTTGCGGTTTCTAGCTAACTCCGTGACATATTTCAACTTGTTATTTCCATACACTTATGTCTTAACATTTTTTATCTTTTGCCTACATGGCGTGCATGCATAATAAACCCACGATGGTAAAAGGATGAGTAAACCTACTAAATAACTCGTTGAGTAAGAGGGTTGCAAACCCGTCAGCAGTGGATCACGTATCCTTGTTAAACACCTTATTCTCGAGGCGTTGGAATAAGCTGGGTGTGCATCCACGATGGATGCGCAACAATGCATACTATCGCGTTTAACAAATTAGGAATCAAGACACTTGGCTCCTTACTATGATATTTGCGATGCTGCTGCGGATAATAACATACACGACTATGTTAGAAATACTTGAAATTTTATAAGTATGATAGTTCATAAATAATTATGAACAACAAAGATTAATCGCGCTTATACAACAGTTTGCTTCTTAGACAATACGCATGTTTTTCATGGAAAGACAAGTAACTAAGTACAAATATTATAAGTCGCAACAACATTCAACAAAAGTAATATTTCATTAAGTACCATGCGTTCTTACAAAATGATATTTACAATAAAAGTTACTATCTACATACTCTACAGCGTCTAAGAGATGAACTCCCACACGACTTGTAGCATCCCCAATCTCGTTCGACTTCTTCAATAGGTCGGTCTTGGCGAGATACCGTGGCAACACTAACGGTATCCGTCGGATGCGGGAGATGATTTGCGCCAATACCGCACAAAATGGCCTTACCTTTAATCCCTTCCTTTTGGCAAGTCTTGTAGCATGCGCTTCAACACTTGCTTTAAAGGCACTTCCTTCTCGAGCGAAGGATTCAAGATATCCTTAGGCGAGCAAACACGAGGCACTTGAAGTTGGGATTCGTCGGGTTTCAAAAATAGTCAAGCTGCTCTTGGCATTTTCGGTGCGATCTTAGAGCTAAGGTCGACCCTCCATAATGACCCCTATGGGATAATCACAGTCGCTCTCAACTCGATGTCGGAGGAAGCTCCAATAACTTCATCTTCTCCATGTGACCACGGATCATCGTATGAATCGCATTATAACCGGGCACCTTATCCGAGACACCTTCAACAAATCGACCTCTTGAAGCTCCTCAGCGACACGCCTTACCCAGCGTAACAGCGTGCTGAACAACTCCCCAGCGTCCACTACTTCCTGCGACTCCAAGGTCTTGAGGCGCAAGTCGCGAGACCATGGCCGATGAGCCACTGCGCTCGGCGATAGTAGCGAGGAGTTGGGGATATAACTCCTCATCATACTCGGTGAGCTTGCGACTTCATCTCCTGCGCTTCAAATGAGCGCTCACGGTGGCACCAAAATTTTCAAGCTGCTAGAACAACTCTTCCTTGCCCTTCTCAAGATACTTGACGCCCAGAGACACGAAGCCTTATACCCGATGTGTGACGCTCACGATTTATTTGACCCAATGACGCCATCTTTTCTTGACAAGCTTTTGGGCGTCTGAGCTCGAGCCCTCTGCTTCAACCTTGGCACTAGCCAAGCTGCGCCTCCGACAGCGCAATTTGTTGATCCTTTTGGCGCTCATTTGTTTTCTCCAGTGCTTGGCCTAGCTTCTCCACCGGTGAAGCTTGATCGCGACCGCCCGATACCAACTCTTGACAAGGCGATCCATTGGCGCATCTCCGGCCGCCAATGGCTCGGTGCTTTAGCTATGTGGCTCGGAAGCAGCGAGCGTCTGGGACTATCCACAGGGGCGACTCATGAGTGTTTAAACCGCACACAAGAAAGGAATTAGTAATTGTTTCTCATAAGCAGGGGATCGCAAAAAACTTTGATGATATTACTACGTGGACGGTGGTATCGGTAGAAGGGGAGGCGGCCTTAGCGTCGCTCGATGGCGATTCCACCACCAAGATAACTGGGCGCTTCTTTCTCGATGAGCTCGCGCCGCCGCTTTAAGCGATCTCTTGCGCTTGACCCTTGGTCATCCTCCTCCTCCTCTTCTTCCATGTGCTCGCCACTCCTACTTGTGCGGCTACACTAATGGGGTAGGCGCCACAGGGCTCGGCATGCTGCGGTGGGGTCGCTTCGGTCGACGGATGAGCTAGCCCCGCTTCTCCCATTTCCATTTCGAGTGCGCCTGCTGTAGCCTCTAGAATGGGCTCTTCCCCCTCTCTCAGCGGGCACGTCATTACATTAACTTGGCGTGGCTTCGCCAGTTGCACAACTCTGAATAGGTCCATTTATGCGCAACAAAAAACAAACAACAAAACATATTACAACAAAGTACAAAGAAGAAAGGAAAAAGCTCACAGTAATATAGCACAACGAAATGCAAAAGGACGAGCACCCCACAGCCATCCGCGCCTAAGAAGATTGGAACCTCATCGGGTCTACCAAAATAATTGCGGCTAATGCCCATGTGCACCAAAATTCCTCGGGTAGGGCCGGTGGGGATGCGATTGGTGTTTATTGTATCCGCATCCTCCTCCGCTTTATGCGATCCGGGGGCGCTCATCGTCCTGGCAATGAACCACGGGTAAAGAAGTCAAAGTGCCATGGGAAGCACGCTTCATCGACCCGAAAAATGTTTCTCTCAATTCCTAAGCGCGTCTAATTTTTCGATTATAGCATTGAAGTCGCCCGTGCGCTTAGCGAATGATACCCCCCGTTTGACCACGTTGTGTGGTAAAAGCAGCGAACAGTGGATAGTCGGGTTAATTGCCGATGGCGGCAATTAACCTCGAGTTGTGATTTTAGCGCACCTATGCGGTGCGGTGGGATATATCACGAGGCGGTAGTAGTTTAACACGTCGCTCAAGAATAAAGATATGGGCACGCGTTGATTTGCGAACTCGAAAAAGCGTGTATACCCTACTTTCCGCCGCCGGGAAGTCCGCAATTAACGCCGCGCACGGAACTTCCGGATGCACGCGAGGAATATAATAATCGAGCGAACTCTAGAAGTTCGTCCTCCGTTATGTCGGACGTGAAATCGGTTAAACCACGAACCATGGTATAGTTTTTTATGGCGCTTGGCGCGATTACCTTTGGTATAATAAGAGTGTTATGGGTTGCAAGTTGAAGTTTGTTCACAATGGCGGAAAATTTTTTCTTGTGATAATCACAATAAAAGGAAGGTGGAGGGTTATATAGTTTTGTTATCCGCGCGATGCGACACGTGGATCCCACTAACTCTGAATAAGTGGCTAGGATATGTTGAGTTGACAAGGCGATTACTTTCCCCAATTACGAGGCATCGTTTGAAGATATACGGACTAGATTCACCGTATATTCTTGGCGGAAACTTCTCCGCTCGCTATGAGGAATTTAAATGCTACAATTCTTAGTCTAGCATCCATGATTAGTCACTGCGCATACTAGGCGGGGGGACATGATGACGTATAGTCGTATTCGGTCGCGAACCCGACCAATGACACTAACAAGCCCATTACGAATGGGCTAACAAGCCCGAAAGCCCAAGTCCGGAGTTATTATGGAATAAGATATCGGCTAATCATTTACCAACCGATAAGTGTTTGGGCGAAACCAACAAGGATTTCGTATATAAAGGGACCCAGTACCTCATTAAAGTGCGATCTAAGTTATATTATAAACCGAATAAGATATCGGATATCTCGGTGTTTTCTGTTTACTTTGGAGCATAATCATTTACCAAACAAACCGACAATTAGGCGGGATACGAAAAGAAGGTTGAAGAAACAAAAAGAACAAAGGAACCACGAAGAAACCAACAAGGATTTCAAGTGTGTATATAAAGGAATTTAATATTTTTTATTGTAGGTGACCTCATTAAAGTAGTGATCGATAAAACCCTAAACTCTTATATTAACTCTGAGAAAACCGATTAGATTACTCGGTGTCAACGGAGGATAATCGTGGGGAGACAATCCCGATAAGCCTATACGGTTTTTGGTCAATGTTATTTAGTGACACTGAACCTTTGTTGCTTTAGTCTCAAGCATTAAGATTCAATTGGTTCATAATAATGAACTCCAAAAGTAATGTCGAATAGTCTTTGGAATAAAGTCGAATCGATTATATGATTTATATACATGGATACTAAAAGAAGTCAAAAGAAAAGAGAGAAGGATGTGAAAAGCAGTTGGGGCTTCTAAATGTTGAGATAGCGAGTCCCGTTGAATCGTGTGCAAATTTCTATACTATATTCAAGGCGCATTGAAGCCAATAAAGAAGGGCGCAACTTATTATAAGTGACTTTAAGTATGTGCCCAACCAAGCGTCAATCAAGCTAACGAGAACACGCGCAAAAATATACTTCAAGAAAGATACTTGTGTTACAATTACAAACGACTTGAGCGAAAGCAGACGGATTCGAGTTTGTTTCATTCGAGTCAATTATCAACAACCGAATCAACAAGGATAAAGCTTTCGGTAATTTATAATAAATCGTGAATAAAATATTTCAAAAATGACAAAAACTAACATGGAAATCAATTTGCAGATGTACTTGGGCAAATAGTCTCGAAAAACAAACTCAAACAAGTCATCGTGAACCAGAAACCAACAAGTCTAATTGAATATGAGCTTCAAATTAAATACAAGGTTAGTAATCAACGATTATGAAGTATACTTATTTGCTTTTCTAACATTGCCATTTATTTATAACAATGACCACAAGATACTGATGTGTTTTATGGGAAGATGATCTTGATGCTGCGAGGACTACATCGACAAAATATCACAACAACGATCCTATCGTCATGATTCTTCAACTAGCCAAAATTAACACATAGGAAAGTAAAACTTCTTCCTTTCATACACATTTTCAAAAAAACTTTGTCTATACGCTAATAATTACTAAAGGATATCATGCATGCAGACAAACAACAAGTATCAAGCATCAACAAAGCATCAAAGATTTACATTAATGACAACAACAAACACATATCTTTGTTTAAAGAAAGGTGAGAACATTATAACATAAAGATAAAAACTTTCACACTCTGCTAATCTCTTTTTGATTCATCACAGATTACAAAGGAACATATCCAACGGAACATGCGACGAAACTCAGCTAAACCTAACAACTACCTTCAACGCTAAAAGACAAAAAACTGAATCAATGAAGAGTGACAAGGTATGTTAGACAAAACAAAACCATACATTAATTTTATAAAAGTAGATTCGAATTATATAATTAATTATATAATTCAGATGACGACCAAAAGAGACTGGCCCAAAAACACATGGTCATAATACAAAGGATGTTATAACAATTGAAGATTCAGAAGACGAGATTTAGGTTTCAAAAGTGTTAATAAAGAAGCGAAAAGACATTACCAACAACAACAACTAGATGGTTTTCGTGTTTCATATTTTCTTCATATTTGTAAACGACTATATCATGTCACAAATGATAGATTTCTTATAACTGACAAGGATGACATATTCATAAATAAACTAATTTTTTAGAAAAAAATCTATGCGTAAATGGGTATTATAAATAGTAGATAAAATAAAAATTACGGTAGCTACTAAGACCATGGTATCGTAACTATTTGGAAGTACAGGTACACAAACAAGAGATAGTATATAGACCACATTGCGTACACGTGATAATTGGGTCATACTATTCTTCTGAAATTCTAAACGTAGCCTGCCCACTGTCACGTTTGTCCTCGCTTTTTCAGGTATCTTGAGTTTTTGTCGGTTTACATTAGTATTTTGGCAGTTTTAAGCGTTTGGGCATTAAACTTTATATTCTGATTCTGGCGTTTCGGGTTTATAGCGTTTTGATATAAGCAAAATTATAAAAAAAAAAAATAAATAAAAATAAAATAAAAAAAAAAAAAGAGGGGTATCAATAACCAAAAATGGGGTATTAATAACTCAACCCGTGATAATTATGACCTCAAAATATGATTCGCCTACCACATACGTGTCATTATCGTAGCAGCCGACCATACCTTTGAAAATTGTACAAAGATATCATGTCGGTCACTTTTTTTTTTTACTTACCCTTTCCTATCCTTCTCACACATGTCCTTCTTGTCTACCAACTTGTGGCCTATATTTTCCCTCGTGAATTTCAAACAAATACCAAAAGAGTAGTAACACTTGCTACTTACAGTAATACACTATATATGATTCGCTTACCAATATGATTCGCTTACCAAATCTTTGATATTGGCTTTGTCAAAAGAAATCGGATCACTATTTGAGCCTCACTGTGGGTCGCGTATGGGGAATATTCACTTGTCCTCGGCTTTTTGATCTGACAACGTTTTATCGAGTTTACATTACGTATTTACGGCGAGTTTAAGCGTTTGAACATTAAAGCTTTATATTCTGAGTTCGCGTTTCGAGGTTTATCATTTTTGATATAAGCAAAATTATAAAAATAAAAATAAATAAAAAAATAAAAAAAAAAAAAAAAAAGCTAGGAAGGGTTACAATAAAAGCCGAATGAGTCACAATAAGCTCAGCCGAAAAATCGATATTGGCTTTGTCAAAGGGTGGGTTATAGATACCAATATGATTAAACACCAAATCTTTGATATAACAAAGCAATTACATTATTTCAAAGTAATTTTGTTAATTTATTTTATTAAAAATAATTGAACCAATAAAGAAACGATTTTGTCGTATAGAAAATCGTATGATGTGATTGGTTAATAAAAGTCAACTAAATTGTTTTTGTCAAACTTTAATAAATTTTGTAAAGAAATTTGGTTGATAAAAAACACATAAAAATATAAGTGTCAAATTGTGTAAAAAACTTAAAAAAAAAGGTAATTAATAAAACTTTAGTGGTTGAATTTTTAAAAATTCTTGTATATAGAGTTAAGTGTAATATTATAAGCGCCAATATTTTTAATAACTTTGGATTATAAAGAAATATCGGCTTTATCTTTATCATTTTATACTTTATATCTTAAAAATACAATGTATATATTGTTTTAAAGTAACAACATATAAATTTGCATAAGATTATAAATATCAATTTTTTCTTATATCGTTCGATAAAGCTCGTTTATTTCGTTTTAAAGTTTAACTTTTATGTGGACACGTGTTTACATTTTAAATCGGTTAAATTCTTGAAAATGAGAATATAATTATCGAATTATAAGACGGATTACTTTAATATAAAAGTAACTATACACGATTATCTTATAACAATGACTAATGTATTTCTTATTCATTTATATAAGGATATCTGAAAACGTTTTAAAAACTTTAAAGGTATCTTTAAGCTTTATCAGCCTTCGTTATGTCTTTATTAAACTTTGCGCAATATAATATGTCTGGGTAGTGAAAATTAAATATGATATCGATATCTTTGTCAATTAAATAAAATTAAATATTGAGTTCACACATGAAATTTTACAAATATTTTATCAAATTCTAATAGATGTTAATGCGTAATGAAAAACTGATGCGTAAGTATTAGTTGTCTTATATCATGATTTTGATGTGCAAATTCTTATATGTGTATATCTTTGAACTAAAATTTCAAAATAAATTTGATTTATGTATAAAACCGTGCGTCTTGGCTTATAATATATAATTATATCGAATTACGGCTTTAAAATAATGATATTGATTATTGTCTAGAATATATTTTTTATCAGCCCGTCGTCTGCGGGTATTATAACTAGTACCATATATACATATATTACTTTTTTAAATTCTTTTATGATTGTGGCAACTTTAAAAACAAAATATATATTCCGTTTTACTCTTCTATCTCAAAATTATTGTAAAAAGATAAAAAAAATCCAAAATTTAATAAAAGTGGTCATTTTAATTTTCAACCACTTAATTAGAATATTTCTTCACTAAATTTTTTAATTTTACTTAAAAAGAAAAGTGGACAAGTGAGACATTTCGAAAAAGAAATATGGACTATAATTTGAAGAAAGAGAGAGGTTTTCTTTTCTTTTCTTTTTTTTTTAGTTCTCTTTCTATTTTTTCACCTTTTAATTGATAAACTTGATAAAATATAGGGAGATGATATTTACACATAGTAAAGTTGATTCATACACATAAGATTATGTTGCAATGACTATTATGTCCTTGTGTAATTTTTACCTCCCTTTATCACATGTTAGTATGCAATCGACTTATTTATTATTTCTTTCAAATGAATTAATCACTGTAATCAAACGAACATATAGGCATAGAGCTGGTTTTCACGTTTGCCATGAGATCACAATAAGACCTTTTTTATTGTTTAATTTAATTAAGATTGTCTATGTTGTCGTGTTTGCCATGCAATTTAACATGTATATCATATTGAACTTACTAATCATACGTGAACAACATGAAAGAATATATCGCTAAAGCTAAATTTCATATGACTTTATCGACGTTAGAATAAACTCGTGCATACAAAATTAAACTACTCTTGTCATCCAAGCGTATACGATTGTAAAGCTAAATTACATATGACTTTATTGACATTAGATCAAACTTATTTACTAATAATTTCTTCGTTGTGACCCTTAAAGTTATGATCACAAACAGGAACCTATTGAATCGTTTGAGTTTGCTACTTTTGTCGTGTTTGACTACGGTTGCCAGATCTTTATATGCTTCAAGTTTAGTTTGTATTGTTTCCATTGGTTTTGCTTTGTTAAGGAAATAATATTTACATTGGATCACAACAAAATGTCAGTACTCCTTATTCCTCTAGGATTAGCAAGTGCCAAAACAAAAGATGGAACTAAATAAAATTATTGAAAAGAAAAAAGCAATTTTGCGTAAAAAGCTAGATAAAATTATTGTGATAAATGTATCGACGTGGATATGCATCTGAGCATGTTATATACATTATTCAAGTCTTTTAATTTATTACAGACCTTACGTGTTGTAGAGCGTAAAAATGGCGCGGGAGTTTTCAAACTAAAATGAGGGGTTTGCTATAAGTTTTGAGAAGAATAGTTGTTAAATATAATTTGAAACACTGAAAGATGGTGAAATCGGCAAAAAGTGACGAGAATTAAAAATAAAAGGGAGGGTTGCTGCAATTTTTGAGACTAAAAGTCAAATGATAGACTAAATATAAGGAGGGCATAACTGTCAATTCACAAAAAAAAATATGTGTATTAATCAATAAGTTATGTGTAAATATCGATTCACAAAATATATTGTGTTGGCGATTTCGAGAATGAGCATCGCCTATATATTTTCGAAAATGAACTTTTCAATCTTATCGTTAGATTTAGGAATATGTTTCGCCAAATGCGTGTATAATCGATTTTTAGGCGTGATACAAAAGCAGGGAGGCGTGCAGGCGTGCCACAGGCGAGAAGGTTGGTGGGCGTGGTAGGGCGTGGCACAGGCGTGGCGACTGGGCGTGGCTTGGGCATGGCATTTAAGCTCTTTGATAAGAAGCGCTCAATTTGTCGTATTCTTAAGAAATTTAATGCGGGATCACTCGACCCCAGTGCCGGTATGCCATGGGCCTGTGAAGGCCGCCGCTTGACACCACTCTGAGGCGATGCCCGGACCGTCCTTGGGGGCTCCGCCTAATATCATAATAAATTCAGTAGGTGTCTTGTTCGCGCCTCCGGCTAAGGATGTCTTATTATGATGAAATTGGTCAAAACAAGTTAATCAAATTCTGTTAAATATATCCAACATATTGTCAGGTACATCCCTTAAACGAATTCCTTCCATATGTTTGAGATTGGCATTATTGTCTTTTTGAAAATGGTTGAAGATATGATTGTGACGTGTTGTGAGGAATATAAAAGATCTTTGTGATTGTGACAGGAAATGGTTATTTTGGTAAAGTGAAAGAAAATTGTCCACTTTGGTATAATCACCATCTATATATTCATTCTCGTAATTTGCTTTTGTAAAAACGCATTACACGAGTATGATTATCCATCAGAGTAATCTGTTGAAAATCTGTTGTCTTATCAGAAGGTGTCAATAAAATAATCTCTCATGAATTATTTTGCGAGAGTGTGCCAGTATCATCCGGATTAACAATAACACCACCATTTGTCAAATGATTTAACGAATACTTCATTCGTTTTTTATTTTTATTTTTTTTTTAAAAGAACAAAAAGGTATATTACTTTATTTGTTTGTTAAACATCTATAGAATTTACTGTATATAACTATATATTACTAAAGAGAATATTGGATCATTAACATAATTAGAAACATTTCAAAACAACTACGAAATAAAACTTATTCTTAATTTCTCTTTTCTTTTTCCATTTTGCACAAAAGCCAGATGTTAAAATCTTGCACCAAGCATCGGCCTAGTGCGAGTACGTAAGATAAGATTGATGATGATGATGGATGTCTATTTTGGGATAAATTTGGAGCATAAGTTCATGATAAGTTAGCTCTTTATTTGTTAAGAGTAGGTATACAAAATGAGAGCGTCTATATGCTTGACACACGTGAATACCCTTTATAGCACGACAACAAACATCCTAAAGAATTGTAACGATGAAAACGAGAAGACTGTTGATATTATCCAAAGGACAAGGTTGTGACATAACAAAAGAAAAAAGATTTGCGTTTACAAGTCTTCGAAATGTAATGTTCGCCTAGAACTTTCCTTCTATATTCGAGAGGATTGCAGTGGAAAGGTTTATAGAACTTTCAAGTGGACACAAAATTTTCTCAATACTTTTTTACTTTATTTCCTTTTTTACTTTCAAAAAGTACAATAAAATAAGCTTGGTCTTCTCGCTTTCCTTCAAATCTAAAAATGCAATGTACAAACTTCTAAAAATAAAAATTGTGTCGATCGGCAAGAACACCTTGATTTTGGATGCTTTTTGACAACATTAATTGTTAAATCTTATAGCGAATAAACGTGATTCTTACGAACAGTAGAGATGCATTGGAGTGTCTGCGGTAAAGACTGGACTCGTGAACTTTTATTTATGAAAGTCTTCGGTGTGTTCATGATTTTGCGAAGATAGATACCTATCAGAAGCAAATGTCAAAGATGTGACTTGAGCAATGTACAAAACTATCATTTGCGTGTATAAATTTTTACCGCAAAGGGGCTCTTTTCTAAGGATTTTTTTTACTCCGCGCCTACTTCTTGTGCTTCTAGCATCATGAAAAATCTGTAGACAAACTTCTTTTTCAGTTTGTATTATCCAAACTTGTAAAATGTAATTATGTATGACAATAAATAGGTGTTTAATATATAATTTTTAGGACCAAAGAGCCTCTGGTTTAGCGGTATGGTAGTTTTATCCTCCTAGAGAAGGTATCAAGTTCGAGTCTTGTTTAATGTGATAGGGTTTTCTCCCGCGTCGTAAAGGGAAGAGTGCCATTAATTCTACACCGAACCCAACAGTTGTGTGAGTTATTACATCTTCTAAGTTAGGAGCCAGTATAGCAACGGTTCTTATTCAAATATATATATATATATATATATATATATATATATATATATATATATATATATATATATAAGTTTTAGGATTAAGGTACTCTAAGTTGATGATAACATTAAATAACTTTGTTTATAGTTCCTTTGATGTCTGGTTAAATTTTATGTGTTTCTCTTTTGGCTTTTCTTTTTCTGAGAGCCTTGTTCTAATATATCCTAGTCAGAAAAAGAAATAAAGAAGAAAAGAAAATAAGAGAAAAAGAAAAGAAAATAAAAAGATCCACGCATCTAACATCACACTTGACACGTATGCATTGTGCGGCCTCAATCACCGCACGATCCGACACATAATCAACCATACCAGTTTGCGTCAAGGGTGATGACCCTATCAGATTAACACATGCGCTAAGTCATCCATCTCACGAGTAGAACAACATATCAGTTAAACGTAAGGATTTGTCTCTCCTTCTATCAAGCCCGATATCAACTTCTGTATGATCTAAAATCCCCAACTGAGAACATATGTCAACAAGGGTATCACGTACTTGTCAACTATAGCAAAACTAATCATACTAAAGGTATGGATAGCAACACGTGCTCCAATATCTTGAGTAACGGAGAACTTTTGAATCCGCTTAAGTAAGGTATTCGCATCCTTCTCAAGTTCCCTAAAAGAAGAGAATGAGAAAGGGAGAATTACTCATATCCAATATTTGCGTATTTAGCCTCATATTTGATGCGTTTACATTGTGTAGTCTCCATCAACGCACAACCAGGCACAAAATCAACCATACCGTTTTACGTCAAGGGCGATGACCCTGTTAAATCTACACATATATTAAGTCATTCATCCCACGAGTAGAGAAACATATCATTTGGACGTAAGAATTTGTCTCTCCCTGCACCAAGCCTGATATCAACTTCTTTACGAGTTAAATCCCAACTAAGAATAGATATCAACAAGAGTATCGCGTCTTGGTCAACAAAGGTCAATTATATTGCTATTATTATTATTATTATTATATTATTATTATTATTATTATTATTATTATTATTATTATTATTATTATTATTATTATTATTATCACTTTATTAAAAACTCAAAAGGATTTACAAGAAATTAGTGGGAGGCAGAAACAATAAAAGCTGTATAAAAATATCAGCCGTTAATGAGGACTAATGGTGCAAATATTTCTCCGTTACATCCCTAAACTTTTTTTTGGCACAAATAATCCCTCCATTAGTAAAGTTGGCACAAATACATCTCTCTGTTAGTAAAATCAGTTAATGAGGACTAACGGTGCAAATATTTCTCCGTTATCTCCTAACGGAAGAGAAAATATTTGCACCGTTAGTCCTAGGACTAACGATGCAATCGTCGCTCCCTAGTCTTTTGAAATTGTCACTTTTGGCCAAAGTAGTATATGAGGGTTCACTCTCGTTTGAAAACTATAAACCTAAAACTACTTCTCTCCTCTCTTTTTGTGCACCGTCGGAAAACCAAGCCACCACCACTATCGCCATCAGACACCGCCACCACCACGACTAAAACACCACCTCCCCCTCTACTCTTGTATTGTGAGGACGTTTTTGAAGACCTCGCGCGACCAAAACACCACCTCCCTACCATCGCCATGTGACACCGAGAAAGCCAAGCCACCACCACCATCGCCACCTCCCAACCGCTACTCTTTTCTTATTTTCTTCTTGGTAAGTGTTTTGGAAAACGAAAACAAATCTAAAGGTTTGTTAAAAATAACGATTTACACTTTTGAATCGGTATAAGCTAAAACGAGTGTGGAAAATGATTTTTGAGTAGAAATGAATCGAAAATAGTCTTTGTATCATCGTTTGGGTCGTGTTTTTGTTTTAGTTTGCATACCGAGAGTCGTGTACAAACTTAGTTGTTTGGTTTCGAGCTTATTCCGTTTGGGTTGTGTTTGGATCTAGACCGGGTTTGTGGCAGTGGCAGTGGTGGGTTTGTGGCAGTGGCAGTGGTGTGTTGGAGGTGAATGTGGTTACATATCATTGTTTGATTAATGGGTATGTTGGTATGGGTGATATTGAAGGGGCGAAAGGTGTGTTGGAGGTGATGAAAGGTAAGGGGGTGTTGCCGAATGTGGTTACATATACTTTGTTTGTTAAGGGGTATTGTAAAATGGGGAGAGTCAATGAAGCGGAGAAGGTGTTTAGGGATATGAGAAGAGGATCCTTCGTTGGTGTTGGATGAGAAAGCTTATTGTGTTTTGATAGATGGTTTTGTCGAGTTAGGAAGATGGATTGTCTTTGTTAGGATTCGTTATGAGATGTTGGAAGCGGGATTGAATGAATTTGTATATTTGTAATTCGATGATTAAGCATCAGTAAACTTGGAGAAATTCATGAGGTCGATAAAGTGGTAACGGTGGTGGTGGTGTAGTGGTGGCAGTGGTGGCGGTGGGTGGTGGTAGTGGAGGTGGGGGTGGTGGCGTTGGGTGGTGGTAGGTGGAGGTGGCGGTGGAGGTGGTAGGTGGCGGTGAAGGTGGCGTTGGGTGGTAGGTGGCGGTGGAGTGCTGTTAGTCCTTGGGACTAACGATGAAATTATTTTATTGCAGCGTTAGTCCTAAGGACTAACGGTGCAAATATTTCTCTTCATTGGGAGATAACGAGAAATATTTGCACCGTTAGTCCTCATTCTGATTTTACTAACGGATGGATGTATTTGTGCCAACTTTACTAATCGGAGGATGGTTTTGTGCCAAAAAGTTTAAGAATGTAAAGCGAGACAAAGGGCAAAGTATAATAATGTATTTTGAACTTTACTCTAAAATGCCCCATACATAATACCTCTACCTAATTTTTAAACTAAGAAATCTTAAACGAGATGAAGGCGCCCATTGCGTTGCATGGTGTTTTTCCACTGTTGAAGTTCATGTGTATAGTTAAAAAATTACTCATTAAAGCATGTGCCTCCTATGATGACTCATTTTAGCAAGAATGCTATACCGAATTTTGTTGTGTTATCGATTGGCATCTTTCCACCCGGAAGTATATTTCAACCTTCAGTCGATGATGTTGACACGCGATGTTCAGGATACTGAGACCCGTCTGATCGCCCCCTCAAATTCCTTTTGCTATTTCAAGAATCTTTGTGCAAAGGTGCGCACTGGGCGTATTGCTAGACCATTGTGACAACGAAAGAATTCGGCGGAAGTTTAGAGCGGGCAATATCATAAACATTCCGTATCAATATTAGCAAATGAAATTGCAATATTCTCAGGGTGGAAAGAATCAATCGATGACACGACTATCGATTGCCAGCGTCAATTCTAACCCGGTGCATCGATTATAACCGTTGCATACAACATTACACACGAATATTGTTGCGTCACCGGTGGAATCTTTCCACCGGGAGTATATTCAGCGTCGATCGCTAATGTTGACACGCGATGTTCGGGATGTAGAGGCCGATCTAGTCGCCCGTTGAATTCCTTTTGCTATTTCAGCGGTTCTTTGTGCAAAGTGCGCACGGACTTATTGCTAGAACGTTGTGAACGAAAGAGTTTCGAGGGGTGGATTAGAAGAGGGCAATATCTTAAACATCTCATATCAATATTAGCAAATGAAGCTTGCAATATTCCACCTAGTGGAAAGATCCTAATCAGTCACACGACAATTCGGTTTTATAACATTCTGCTGCTACTGACTGCAAACGTATGGGCAAATCCAATCACCATACATGAACACCAAATGCTTACAAAAACACCAAATGCTGATAAATCCCATCATTGCTTACGGTGTGGTCAAACGTCGGTCCTTACCAACATACTCCTTTACGAGAACACGCATTATGTGGCATGTTTACATACAATAAGCATAACTTCAAACAAATACATTCTAAACCGACATAAATGGTAACTACACCATTAAGTAATTTTCGGTTTTAGTGAAACCACCGCTAACGCATCAGGCAGAAAAAATTATCACCACTATCACTGCTATGCCTACCAGTAGCACCTTTATTTATAAAAAATTGTCTATAAATCTTTTAAAAAAAGTATGTTTTCACTCATAACCGCGCACACACGGGCATAACTGAACCAATATTTTCCACGATTCGGGCTTTACTAACACATCACAATTGCGAAACATATGAATAATGATAGCACATGTGGCTCGATATATGCATACAATGGCAATACCGGGCAACCCAGCGGCTGCGGTCGCGTATTCAATATGACCGCCTTGCCCGATGCAAGCCAAGTACATGTACACGTAGTTGTTAGCATATATCATCATCGCCCATCGAAACAAATAAAGTTAAAATTCATGTACACGATAGCATGAGCAGCAACAAGCAGTTACTGCAAAACTATCTCAAAACATGTGCGCCAACTATCTTTGTGGTTACGTAAAGTTAAAGCGAGAGGACCTTCAAGCATAGGAAGCGAAGAGACACATGTAATGCACCAACAAAGACCATAACCTCGAAAAAGTGGTGATCAATATTTGACCAAGAAAAAGCAATCCCGATGACGTCGGTAGTAGGATTAGTTTTTCTGGCCGAACACCGATCGCCGCAATCGATGGCCCAATAATAGCGGAAATGAAGAAACCGTGAAACCACATGCTAAAGTTCACGCAAAATGAAAACATAGTCAATAACTACTTAAGCGGCGAAACCAAATAACCAAATCGCACTGCGAATGACGAAAAGTCAAGTATTCGTTATGCATTACGTCACAAAAGACAGGCTCAGATAGGGTGACGTTTACAAAAAGCAGACGCACCAACCATGGTTGCAACCCAAACAGATTGCCGTACCATGGTGTTGGGTTCCTCGCTTTTAGCATCACCCGTTCAAACTCATCATAGCCCCTTATTATCTTATGTAATGCACTAACAAAGACCATGACCTCGAAAAAAAATGGTGATCAGTATTCGACCAAGAAAAAGCAATCCCAGTACATCAGTGGTTTAATTAGTTTTCTAGCGAACAACGATCGGCGCAATCGATGTTAATAATAGCGGAAATGAAGAAACCGTATCCTAAAGTTCCCGCAAAATGAAAACATAGTCAATCACTACTTAAGCAGGAGAAAACCAAGTAACCAAACAAAGACTGCGAAGGCGAAAGACGAAGTCAAGTCCGTTTATGCATTACGTCGCAAAAGACAAGCTCGGATAGGGTGGCGTTCACAAGCGAGCACGCACCAACCATGGTTGCAACCCAAACAGATTGCCGTACCAAGGTGTTGGGTGCCTCGCTTTAGCATCACCCGTTCAAACTCGTCATAGCCCCTTATTATCTTGGGTTTCCGGTGTTGTGAAACGGCTAAGCCAGCAGCAACGGCCTATGAAAATCCGGTTTGTTAACCGCCATGGAATGAAGGACAACGGAGTTCAGATTGTTCTCCATTAGGCCAACAAAAATATGAGTGTCGGACATGAAATTATAATGAAAAGCGAGCACATCCGGCATGGTCAAACCTAGTAGGTTGCCTTGCCATATTCCTAGCAACCGTATTTTTAGGAACTCATATAAACTCATCAATGCCACTTCAAGAATGATGACCACCTTTTATAAAATAAAGCCCAACAACATTGGGGTTACAACAGAAGTAAGCCGAAAAAAAGCGATTACGTCCGATATGGTTGCGGACCAAGCAGGCGCCATGCCAAATTCGAGACCACGAGTTTATCCATAGGCCATATAAAGGCGCGTTGCCGCATCCGTAACGATGCAACAATAACACACTAACAAAGACCATAACCTCGCGAGATGGTGATCGGTATTCAACCAAGAAAAACAATCCCGATGCGTCGATGGTAGGTTAGTTTTTACGCCAATCTTGATCGCTACAATCATTGCCCTAATAATAGCCGAAACCAAGAAACCGTGAAACCCAATGTTAAAGTTTTTGAATTTCGTACACAACATTAACAACTTTCGCAATGAAAACCCGTCGAAACAACCAACAATAATCATGC